>LVTN01001323.1:3199-35134 GCA_001649415.1 Musa itinerans
GAGTTCCGACGAGCTTCTTTGGCAAGCTCCTGGACTTCTCGGATTTGTTCCCGCAGAACCTCCAACGACCGTCCGGACTTCCGTCGAACTCTCGAACCCCCAACGTGATTATGGCCTTGATTCCGGCGCAACACCTACTTCATATCTTACTTCCATCATAGTTAATCCTGTACACTTATCTCAACATATGGATTAGATAACCAAATGACAATTGACTTCATCATCAAAATCTGAGATTCAACATTACCTTGTGTAAAACTTTCTCCATTCGTTGGGTTGAAACGGTGGTTACGTTGCTTTTGCGCTTTCCGTGTAGGATAATATGTTTGCCTTTATAGTAGAATTTTATAATTAATTTGGAGAAGTTCCATGAGACATCACCTAGCATCGTCAGCTATTATATGCCAAGCACGACCTTATAGTCATTAATTGGTAGGAGAAAGAAGTCGGTGATAATTTCTTGATCTTGTAGTAATAGTTTTACTTGCAG
Source organism: Musa itinerans (assembly GCA_001649415.1). Classification (NCBI taxonomy): domain Eukaryota; kingdom Viridiplantae; phylum Streptophyta; class Magnoliopsida; order Zingiberales; family Musaceae; genus Musa; species Musa itinerans. The sequence continues at coordinate 3,690 of LVTN01001323.1, forward strand.
ACATTTTTTGTCACACTTTAGGATTCTTCCATCGGCAACCTTTACGTCGAACTTGCTGCAACCTTCGATGTGGAGCGCCATCCGAGCAGCAACCTTACTGTTTAGGAAGTTATTAGTGCTGCCCGTGTCAATGAGAACAGTGATCGATTGTTGTTTGAGAAGGCCTCCAACTTTCATTGTTTGCGGGTTTGAGTAGCCGGCTAGTGCGTGTACCATAACATCGGTTGGTTGTGGCTCTTCTTTTGCATCTTTTTCTTTATGTTCAAGGCTCTCTTCTAGATGTTCAATGACCTCTTCTTCTATTGGTTCAATCATAAAAAGTTTTCCTTTTCTACAGCAATGCTCGTGGCTCCATAGCTCATCGCAGTGACATAACCCCTTCGCAGATCGCTCCCGAAGCTCTTCTCTTGTCAACCTTTTTGGTGCAGGGACTCGGTTGATAGTAGGGGGGGCTAAGGGCTTCAGTATTGCTTGTCAAGGAGTGACCCTAGTCCTCCGGGCTTCATGGTTCAATCGCTCCACTTGAAGTCATGCGAAAGAGATGGCTGTCATAAGCGTGTACGGTTGTCACGCTTTAACTTCTCCCCGGATCTCTGGCATCAAGCCCTCAATGAAGGTCTCCAATAGCTATTTTTCAGACTAATCATGAGTTTGATTAGATAACCTTTCAAACTTGGTTTGGTACTCTTGAATGATGGAGGTTTGTCGGATCTTTGCTAGTTGTCCGTCAATGTTCTCGTAATCGGTTGATCCGAAGTGGATTAGCAGTCCTTCTTTGAATTATCACCATGAGAGGACTCCATGAGTGTGTTCAAACCAGTCAAACTACTGTATGGCATCCCCTTCTAGATGTATAGCCATAATTTCCACCATAGATGTGTCCGTGATTTTGTGGTACCGAAAATATGGCTCCGCGCGCAAGATCCAACCAATCGGGTCTCCTTCTTCCCATCTAGGGAAGTCCACTCTCATGCATGGATAGTTGAGGTTAGTCATAGAGCCTCCCCTCTCTTGGAAGTCATTTCTTCGGGCTTGGTGCAATTGGTTAGAGCTCTCTCCTTGATGTGATTTCTTTGGGCTTGGTGGTTAGCCCAACTGAGTTCGATAAAGAGAGTATGAATTTTATCCTACATTTGTGCCTCGAAAACTTCGAATTTAGTATTGATTGCCTCCTCGGATGCCATAGTATATGCCTCCAAATCTATTATGTTAAGATCTCTCTTTTGTTGTCGAGTTAAAGGCATGTATAGGTTGAGAGAAGTGATGGTTGAAAGGGTTGGTGGATATAGGCTACGGTTTAGGCTTGTTTTATGGCTGTTTTGGGTGTAGTTTAAGGGTGTGGTTTAGTGGAGTTTTAGGGTTGTGATGGCAGTGGATGAAGGTTAGGGAAAAAAAATTTAGATCTGTGGTAGATGGCAGTAAAGGTTTGATAGAAATTGGTGGAAGTTGCTGTAGGTATGTGTTGTCTTGTAAGAGCAGAATTGTCATCGAAGAAATAGTGGTTTCTCAATGAAATTTTCAGCGAAAATCGAGAGATTTGAGGAGGGAATTAATAGCAAAATCTCAGTTTATATGACAGCAAGGATGACTAATTTAATCAAGAAAATTTCGGTGGTATAATAGCAAGGAATTTGGTGCAAGTTGTGATAGCAGAATTCTCGTCGAAAAATTTTAGCGGTTTGCGGCGAAAATTTGTAGCAACACAAGAACGTTTTTAGAGATGAATTCCTCAATAGATCAATCTTAGATGGAAGCCAAGATGATCTATGAAGTGTATAAGAAATTTTGTTCGAAAAGGATTACAAATAGATCAGTTAAGGCAACAATATACGGTTGAAATTTTCTGCAGCAATCCTTCGTTCGCAAAGATAACTTTTGCAACAGATGGAATTCATAGCACAGGATAGATAAGAAGACTTATTCTTGGTATTTTGAATGGAAAATTACAGCAGTAAAAAAATATTAGTAATCAGAGAATACCAGATCTCTAATGCATTTGGAGGTGACGGTAGTATATTGATTTGATCTATGGCCGAAAATGACGGTGGAGATGGCAACGTCAAGAGCAATTATGGGAATTGCTTGGTTGGTGGTGGGCGGTAGGGATGGCAGCAAAAGCAACAAGATCGCTGCTCTGATACCAAGTGTTAGAACTGTAACATCCCCCATTTTTAAAAATTTTATATATGCTTGTTTGTAAATATGAGGATTAGCTAATAATTCTTTTGTATTAAATAATTTTATATTAGAAGTTTATGGCTAGGGACCTAAATATGAATATTATAAATTTGATGTGATTTATGAAAGATTCAGATTTAAGTTAAAGAAAAAAAAAATGGTGGACATGTGTCACTAGCTAACCTAAGTATGGTGCCACCCATGTTGGTTCTATGGATGATACATAAGCCCTTTTCATACATGCATGACACCTTGCAACCCTTGTATTAGTCAAACTCAAGTAATTAGAGTAATTATATGAGAGATTAAAGAAAAAAAACTTAAGTTTCTGCAACTAACGTTAGTTTGAGAAGAGAAGGGAAGAAGAAGAAGAAGAAGAAGAAGAAGAAGAAGAAGAAGAAGAAGAAGAAGAAGAAGAAGAAGAAGAAGAAGAAGAAGAAGAAGAAAAGGAAGAGGAAGCTTTGCTTGAGGTTTTGCATCAACTCCCCATATTTGGGAATCAAACTCTTCTAAGGCAAGTATTCTAACCCTATCCTATAGAAATCTTAATCTCTGTTTTCATTTTAATTCTTCATAATTTGAAAGATTTCAGCTTACCACCAAACCTTTCTTTCGTTTTGATACAAAGCCATGAATTTATAATTTTTTGGTAATCTGACATCTATGCATTGTTTCAGACCTAACTTTTAGTACTATGATTTAGGTAAAGCCTAATCCATTTGAAAGTAGACTCAAAGACCTTTATTTTGATACCAGATTAAATGATTTGGAGTTTAAATTCCTACTAAGACTTCTGTTTCAATTAACCTTACAGATTCTGCAAAACATGGACTGTGATTTCTGACCTCTTGCTGCCTAACTGCTTATAACTTTCTACTGGGAACTCAGATTTATACAAAGTATAATTTATTGGAAACTAAACTCAAAATTCTTCTTGTGATTACCTATTTTGAAAATTTTAAAATACAATTCCAAACTGAAACATCTATTTTCATCGACCTTGTATATTCAGTAAAACAGAGTTGATGTTTTCAGACCTTTTGCTACGAAATTATTTTTAACTCCATGTTATAAACTCATTCTTACAAAACTTGATTTACCTAAAACTAGATTGACCCATATTTCGAATGACACCTATTTTGCATAAATTGGAGTATAATTGGTTATCCAAATAATTCATACAATCTACCTCTCAAATTCTGCCAGAATCGAGCTTTGGTCGATTTTACCTCTTATTGTTTCTTTTATTCAAAAATTAATTTTGGCAAAAACCCATACTTCAGTTGAGTTTTACATTATTGCCTTGAATTCCTATATACCTTTGTCATTTAATTATTTGTACACCTATAGCTATCATGTAAAGTTCATGTTTGCATCGTAATAATTCGTATAGGCACATGCATTCCATTGTTCCGCATGTGTTTTCGATATGTACCAACCTTATTGTTCATAATGCCCTTTTGTACTCCGATGTTTGTAAGATTATCTGAACCTTTGCCAGAAATGGTAAAGAGATTATTTGGACCTTTGCTAGAAATAGTAAAGGGATTATCTGGACCTTTGCTAGAAATGGTAAAGGGTATGTGCTTAGAGCTCGCGATGCTCTGTCAGCCCCCTCTAGCTTTATCCAGACATGGATGGATGACGCTCCCAGATGTGGGAGATTATGTTTGAGATCCCACTTCACCTTCTATGTATTTGATATGATATCCAAAGCTTTGGTTATATGCTTATATGTATGCTTTTGATAAGAATGAAATGTATGCAACGTCAAATGCAATATTTGAGCTTCTATTTCGTATTTGTTCTTTGATATGTTCTGAAATGCTTCTTATGCTTCTAAAACATTCCATATGCCATTGATACATTCCGAAGTATTTTATCAGCCATTGATATGTTCTGAAATGTTTCATATGTCATTAATATCCGAAATGCTCCTTACATCTTTAATATGCTTTGAAATATACCATATGCCATGGATATACTCCTTCTGCTAATGATATGCTCCAATTAGCCCTTACTCCATTGTTATGAACAAAACATGCTTCGAATGAAATGACAATGTAACTCTGCATTTATCGAGTGGCTATCTTTGAACTCTTATATCTCTGCCTTGTATTTTGAAATCTTATTTGTTCGAAACTGTCATCTTTGCTATGGATATGTTAGTCACTTGTTGAGCTTTATATGCTCACCCCGTTGCTATATATTTTTTTTCAGGATAGCTTATCGCTTGCTAAAATATGTAAATTGAGGTTGAGGTAGTGAAAAGCTAGAAGGTTTTGGGGTAAACCTTTCGTACTTGATAAGTTGATGTTGTATAAGTTCCTTTTGTGTATATCAATGACAAATCTAGATTGATGTATCTTGTAAATATTTGAAAAGTACCATTCATATCGGGATTTTGGGAATGTTAAGTTTAAATTGTGTAATGATATAAATATATGGCATATGTTGGTTTTATGATTGTATAGATTCCCATGCTTATGGATTTATGATGTGGTTATGGTTTAGTTGAGTTGGCTTTGGATTTTGTGAATCATTAAGTGATATTATGGTATGATTATAAACTGCATAGGTCTTATGAATTGTAGATTGTAGAGGTGAATGACTTGAATGTTTTCTCAGTATCTTCAAATGTGTGATTGGATCCTGGAATGGAATTGAATTATTGTCGATATAAATTTCAGGGGGTGTGACAAGAACCCTTGTAGATTCTAAGCTTGGGTTGATCTCTTTAGGGGATCGGGCTCCTTAGAACTCTGTAGGGGTTCCTTCCTCCAAGTTGCTGCTCAAAGACTGCAGAAAAGATTCATCTATTGCTTAACAAAAGAAGATGAATATATGGCTATTTATAGGGTTTCTAAATCCTAACTTATAATAGGACTCGTACTTAAGATTTCTATTCCTTTACAACTCCTAATACTTCTCTAAGAAATAACCTCCTAACCCTAGTCGACCTCTTCACATCTTTAATATGAGTCAGCTAGGTAGGTTAACATGAATACCCCTCTTTGTTAGGACTCTCCTAGTTAGAGTCGTAACAAAAAGATGGGCATTGAAAAAGGAACCGTAAAAAGTACCTTGTAGGAAAGGCGAAACAGAAGCTTGGAGAAACTTCAGGTATATTCATGATCAGTCTCTATTTATTAGACTCTAATGATAACACATGAGTATTTGATACTTATATTGCTTATCACATCAAGGAACATTGCATAATGATTTATTTATTTTTTAAATTATTTTTAATTAAAAAAATAAAATAATAAATCAAAAATCAAAACCAGAATAATAAAAATCAAACTGAAAAATTTTTATTATAAAATCAGAACAAGACTCAAAATTTTTTATATTCAACTTGATTTCGATCCTCAAAAATCAAGAACTAGAATTGTCGGTTGTCTTTGGAAATGGAGTTATGTCTGCAATTATTATAACCAATGTATTGTTAAAAAAAAATCCTTCAAAATATATAATATTTATAGACGAATAAGAAGCACACTACCTTCTCGTGATCTCTTGCCATCTACATGAATCTGATTGTGTTTTATTGTATATTAATAATTTAACTCTTACTTGCTATAATCTAATTCATAGTTTAAAATATCAAATATCATATTTGCAGACTGAATTATAAATTAAAACTAAATTTGCATACTCGTTTTACATCATGCACGGTTGATGTTTTCACCTTCATCTTCTTTTGTATATTAGTTCAAATAATTCTCGTTGTTTTCTCTATCTTGATTATAATCACATATAATTAAGAGGTGTTTTGAGTCTATCTTAGTAGTCGATTTTAAATTACAATTTGATGTCCTGAGAATATCGTAGTATTCTAATTGGGAGGATTCTGTAAATAAGCAATATGTTGGTGGTTCACAAATATCAATAAGTTGAGGGGAATCCGTGCAAACACACCCCTGAAGAAAAAACAAAACGCACGCCTTCCTCATTTTATCCCTTCGCATCTGCAACCTTTGAGATTATCCTCCGCTTCCTCCCACCCGTATTCGATCTCGTATCGGAGGTGAACTCTCCCTTTTGCAGCTCTTTATTTGTTCTATTTATTGATGATGATGGCTTGTTGAAGCCCGTTACGTCCTGCGCTTTCTCTTCTTCCTGTTCACCTTGATTTCTTGATGTTGGGTTCGTGAATCCCATCGGCTCGCTGTCCCGTTCGTACTTGGTTGCGTTGGTTTCTTTATCCTGGAATTGGGTAACTCTTTAGCTGGATTTAGGGAACCCATCAGCTTCCTCTGTCGCTCGTTCCTTTTTTCTTGGGTTTCTTGAAGTCGAATTCGTGAAACCCATCAGTTCGCTCTGTTGATGTTGGATTTGTAGAACCTATTATTAGCTCCCCCCCACCGCAGCCGACCCCCCTCCCCGGGGGTTCGCTTTGGTTTTTTGATGTTGGATACGTGACAACCAGCGGCTTTTTTTACTCGTTCGTTCTATTTTCTTTATGTTGTATTTCTGGAACCCGTCGGCTCTCAGCCCTTCTCTTTCTCTCGTTCTTTTCTGCCTTGGTTTCTTGATGTTGAATTTGTGAAACTCGTTGGCTGACTCTAGGTTTTGCCGTCGTTCTTGATTTGTCATCTTTTATGCTTGTTCTTTATCCTTTTCCTCTAATTTTTCCCCTCCTTTGCGCAGTTGATGGTTGGCGTGTGCAATCTTAGCTTTCTTTCTATTTTATAGTTTAGTCAGTGGTGTTGATTTCGGATATTCGATCGCTTGAAACTTGAAGTTTAATCTTAAAATTGATGTACTTGTGAATCTGGAGCGTGCTCGTTATTATTTTCTAGATTTTGTTTTTGAGACCAAATTGGGACATGTTTCTCCTTTACATTCTACTCGTTGTTACCTCTTCAACTTACTTTTAGTTGATGTGGTTAATCTTTTGTTGAAGTTTCTTCCTTTTCTGTGAAGTTATAATGATCTTATTCTTGTTTCATAAATTTCAGGATGTATATATCAGTAAAAAACAGGGAAATTGTTGCCGACAATCCTGTTGCTTCTGATTTGTTTCTTTTTTTATGCTTGTCAGATGGAGGTTTAATTATCAATTTTAGATAGACCTGCTAAGAATATAGAGGCCGGCATGAACATTATCGGATATGTCTCTCCCATGAAGTTAAGTGGAACAATTCAGAGAAGATACCGGTGGCATCCAAATCCTGATAAAAAATGTTCATTTCACAAATGTTCTGGAAGCAACAGACTGGAATCGTTCAGGAATAGTGAGTTCATGGGTTGCCAAATGAAGGCTCCAATTTGGTTGCTTAAGGACAAGAAGCCAAGACATGGTGCCAGCCCTCTCCAGGTTTCTCCTTTAGTTTTTATGTATTGCCAAGCTTCTCCTTGATTTATCACCAGGAAATAGTGGATTGTTGGTTTCGTCACCACAGGTTTTCTGCAAAGACTTCCCGAGGCCTGAACTTGAGAACACTGTTAATTTTCTAGAAGCTGCCCAGTTATCTTCATCCTTCCGCAATGGTCCACGGCCAAGAAAACCTCTGAAGGTTGTCATAGCCGGTGCAGGTATGACATTCGGATATCTTTACTCTTTAGAATACCTAAATGCAGAGAATATTAGTAATCATAACCTTCCAATTGCAATTTTTAATTTTGCATGGTCAAATGAATTCTTCCTCTCACTTGCATTATTAAATTACGTACAAGCCTGTAGCTATTTGGATAATGCTCTTATATCACTCAACCATGATTAAATATTAATGTACGTTGTCAACTTCTGGTAGGTCTGGCTGGTCTATCTACGGCAAAATATCTAGCAGATGCAGGTCATAAGCCTGTAGTCTTGGAGGCTAGAGATGTTCTGGGTGGAAAGGTTTATGCCTATTCTAAATGGCTGTGAATCTATGATATGTGTGTTCATTTCAGTAAAGTTTTGTTGTCTAAAGTTTTCCAGTTTTCCATTATAATTGAAAAGTTAAGTTCAGACTCTCATGTGTGGTTGGATATGTTTCATTGTATAAATAAATAGTCGGACTCGGTTTTCTTCCACCGTGTCACCCTAGTGCACTTTTGTTATGTGTTCCATTCCACTTGTACTATGATCCATAAACATGTACCTGGTTTTTAACTTATGTTTCTGTTGGCTAGCATGTGGCAACATTGACAACACAATGTTAAGTTGATTTTGTTAAAGCACATAAGATAGAATGACATAGTAATATTTGTGTGCAATATATTAAGAACTATACCTTGCCAAAAAGGTAATGCACACACTAAATTAACCTCTGCTAAAGATGCCAACATGTATATGGAGTGAATTTTAGCCAATGCTGGCAGGCACAGAGGTGTCAAATAGCACTGCCATGCTAAAAGGGTATCAGTATGCCCTTTGTCATGAAATTACACTCCTTACTTTAAGCTGGACATGTCAGAATTTTCTTTGACAAGCTTACATGTGTGATTGTCCATTTGATGGTTCTTAAATCAAAGACTTGAATGTGTTTTCCTTGAGAGTTCTATTAAGATATTAATTTAAGTTTTAATGCCCATAGAAACCTTCTATGTCTTTGTAGTTGAAGAGTGACTAGTTTTTTTTTCTGAGATAGTAGTCATAGTCTTGTTTTGTGTTTACAGGAATATTACGTTGCTTGTTTGTCACAGTCTTTTTTGGTGTTAAATCTGTTGATTGGTTGTGTATGATTGGCACTTACACAAATATGGAGAAAATTAAAAGAAAGATTATTTGAGGCAGCCAGCTCTGGATACAACATAATTTATGATTCCTTCTCTGTTGCAGGTTGCTGCTTGGAAGGACAATGATGGAGATTGGTATGAGACAGGCCTCCATATATTCTGTAAGTGGTATTTTTTCATTACCTGCAAGAGTGATGTTTATTGTTTCAAATTAACTTTGTCATTTTGCTGCTTTACATCAATGTTTCACTATTTTTTTCAGAACATTTATATGGAGATTGATATGAGACAACATTCTGTTTCCTCTTTTTCATTTGCTCAGCTGCTCAAGCAGTAGTGGTGCCTTTCTCAAATTATATATGTTTCAAATATACATTAAATTCAAATTCTTAATGAATTCAAAATTTCTAATATCTGCGTTATGAATATCTTGGTCTATATGGATGCCCTGCGACCAAGGATTTTGAGATATTGATCAGCCTTCAAGTTTTTTTATCTTTCCCTAGATGAATGCGACAGATGTACTAGGTAGCCTATCTGTGTCTTCTTCATATCAAATTTTTGGAGGATGACATGTAGTGACTTGACCATGTGATAATCCCGGGGATGGAATCCCAGAACCTAGTAGACAGTATGTACTTCACTTTCTTTCCATACGTACTGGAATATCGACAGTAAACCCATTCTGATGATGTGACATTGATTTCTGAAATGATTTGATCCAGTTTGTCAATTTTTCCACCTCAATTAACACCTCCTCATCTACATAGGATGTTGGATGTATCTATATAGGTGCCATGTAACTCCTTTGGTGTAGGAGGTTGGAAGCCAGGACCTGCCTTCTGAATTGATGCATCATGCTTTGATAGTATGGACCTTCGGCTCTAAGGAATAGAATCCTGTGAAAGTTGAATCACCTTGCAATGAATTTGTCAATGTCTTTCTTCTTTTCCTTTGTATATGCATAATCGATTCTTATTTGTTTGGCTTACTGTGCTGGGTAAGCATGCTGATCGATATCAATGATATCAAGGTCAACTATATCAAGTGTTGCTCTTCTACTAGTGCCTCTAATGAAACCTCATTTCCTATTCTGCCCAATTGAGGAAGAGATTTAGTTGGCTGCCTCACAAGCTGACGCTCCTGCCTAGTCTCATGGCCTCCTCGTGCATGTGTAGATACTCCAAGGAGGCATGGATATTAGCATGCTTATACTGATTATATACCAGTGCCTCTGTAGCATGCTTATCATCTTTTGTTCGGCCTAGAGTTTTAGCTTTTTTCTTATCCATATCATCTCAAAATTTTATTCTTATCTCTAGAGGAACCTTAGTGCAATTTGCGACATCATAAAATCCATCGACTATATACTACTTCAAATGGGTTATTCCTCCATGCCAATTGATGTAGTCCCAATGAATGCACTGTTGGCGATTGCATTGGTCATGCTGAATCACTTGATTTTTGGGTATTTTACTACAAAAAATTGTCTATAGAATAAGTTACCTCTAGCTACATAATTCGGTCTAAATCCAAGAGGTCCCTAATTAGCTTTAATTAGCCTTATTCTACCACAAATATCATGATCAAGCAACAATAAACAAACTGTGATTACCACTAAATTATACCTAATGACCCCATATTGGGTTAAAAGTAAAAAAAAAAAAAAAAACTAATTAGCTTTTGTTAGCCTTCAATCACATTAAATAAATAAAAAAATCATTAATCGATTAGTAATTTCATAATCAAATAGCAAACAAAATTGCTGTAAATAGCCCTAAATTCCCTTAATCACCCCTAATTGGGTTGAAACGTAAGAGAATGACTCTAATTTCACCATAATTATGATAATTACTCTTAATCATGCAATAATAAGTCTCTATTTATCTGCAATACATGGTATAATTAACTTAAATTCCTTAATTACCACTCATTATGCCTTAATCACACTTAATCTATCTAGATAAACATGCATTAAAAAACCTCTAATTTCCCATTGTACATGATAAAGTTAGCTCATAAATCATGCAAAAGGTCAATACATGGTCAATCAAGCTAAGCTAAGTCTTCTTAAATACATCTAATTAGGTCTTGATTAGTCATTAGTCACTAATGTATCTAGATTTACCAATATTCTTTACATTAATTACATGACATGACAAAGGAAACATAGAGAGAAGCTAAATTGGAGATAAATTCCACCCAACCTTGAGTTTGATTGCTCTTTTCTCTAAATCAGGAAGTTGATTTTCTCTAATCACAGATAAGAGAAATTAATCAAGTTTAATGAGTGAGAATGAGTGAGAAAGAGTGAAAAAAAGAGTCAGTCTGAATGGGGGACGAAAGGGCTTTTATAAGCCCTAAACAGCCCCCAACAATCAATTTGACCATTGGCAATTGGTGTGGATTGAAAGGACATTGGTACAATTGAAACCCGATTGTTATTGACCAACACCGGTTGGTAACAATCGAGTTTCAATTGTATCGCCCAATGTGGGAAGCATACCAGCCGATACACCTCCAATTCCTTATGTGCCATCGAAATAGGCTGGTCAGCATATTGGTCAGCTATCAGAATGACACGTATCGTCTGTTTTGCACTTTATCAGGCAGTATGACTGTCCATTTATATTTTGCTACCTGAACCCGTTTCAAAACCAATTAAAGGGTATCCAAACGTGGCTTACATGAGTCAGGTGAACTCTAGTACTCAGAGAATGCAGTCTATTGCACAAGATTCCCTCAAAGCCCAAGAAGAATTATAATATATGCAGCCTTACCTTGCAAGTAAAGAGGTTGTTCCATGACTCAAACTTTGGTCACTCAGTTCACAAAGGAGCAACAATACAATGATTCAAGGCTCACCCTTCATGGTCCAACATATGCTAATATCTGTACATTTTAGGGATGACCTCAAGCTTGAGGATTTCAACATTCAGGCATAATTCACAGGATAATTCCATTCACGTAATATCCCTTTGGTGTCATTGCCATAAGAAATGTCATATACAGTTATCTGTTTCTATGTATGGAAAGTTAAGATCATCATATGGTAATCAAGAAATTGCAATAGAAATGTCATTTACAGCTCTGATGTTCATCTAGCATTGGGTAGACCTCATACAATAATTGTCCTAGTTCTACCCAATCTTTCCATTTCTTCTGGAACAATGCTACCAGAAATTCAATGCGTAATTTATGTACTCCATCCTTAGAGTACATCGAATGTACAGAAATGGTTATAACAGAGTTTCTGTTGTTTGTATTAATAGCTACTCTAGGAGGAATGTCTTATGTGGTGCTAACAATTTAATAATCATCATTGTAGATCTTGAATGTTTGGGTCTATGTTCCTACCTATTATCTGGATATATCAAGAGAGATGTACGGTCTAATAAGGCTACTATGAAATATTTACTTATGAGTGGGGCAATATATTCTATTCTAGTTAATGATTTCTCTTGGCTATATGGTTCATCTTGGAGAGGAGGGGTGATCTTAAAAGCTAATTTATTTCTGCATATGAGTTAGTTCAAGGTGGACAGACACACTTATGCCAGCAAGAATGCCCATATATCTGGACAAATGCTTAGCTATATGTCTATGTACATATTAGGAGGCGTACCATACATACCCAATATGCTTCTTTCATGATCTGGTTTTGAGTGAATGCTTTCTGGTTCTGATTTCTGAATATCTTAACAGCTAACTGAGATCAGTTTTAGCTATCAAATTTTAGTGTTTTGCATTACCAGTAAAGCAAATAACAAATCTATTCTGTATGACTATTTTCTTTCTTATTTTTATGAAGTTGGGGCATATCCCAATATGCAGAACTTGTTTGGGGAACTTGGTATCAATGATCGCTTGCAATGGAAGGAGCATTCTATGATTTTTGCAATGCCGAACAAGCCAGGAGAGTTTAGCAGATTCGATTTCCCAGAAACTCTTCCTGCACCTTTCAATGGTATGTAATAGAATTTGACCATCTTGATTATCATCCGTAGTATATTATTTAGCATATTCGTGTAATTAGAACGTGAACCACAAGAGCATTCATTGGAAATTTTATCTTAGTAGTGCAATAATGTAAGTCAACTTACCATGAAGAGTTGCAGGGTGATGAACTGATGATTTTAGAACTGGGACATGCAATAAGAACAGAAGGAACTGTACCATAAAGAACACTAACCTATATTAAAATATTTTGAGATTGTTTAAGTCTTCTAGTTCGGTTTGCAACTTATGAATTGACAGATAATAAGTTAGTCCGGAGCATTGATGCATTCAAAATAGACAAAATATACAATTTGAAGCAATCATTGTACATGCTACTAATGCCGGGCCATGCTCTCTGGGACATACCATGGTGTGGCACCATCATGAATTATTTACCTCGTTGAGATTGTTGTGATAGACACTAGATAACACTACTGAAAATTAGTGGTGGAGCTATTTACATAAAAATTTTTATGCCCTGACCAATTTTATAATTTTTTGGCAGGAATATTTGCAATATTAAGAAATAGTGAAATGCTGACTTGGCCAGAGAAAGTGAGATTTGCACTTGGACTTTTGCCAGCCATACTTGGAGGGCAAGCTTATGTGGAGGCGCAGGATGGGTTGACTGTTAAAGAGTGGATGAGAAGGCAGGTACTGTAATTCAACTTATTGCACCGAAATATTATCTTTTTCAATTTGAGTTCAAATCTAAAAGGAAATCTTCCTCTGGGAAAAGGTTGACATTTAAATGCTTAGATCAAAGTTCTAATGACTGCATTTAAGGATTCAAAAGTTCCAGATGATGCATATCTAGTTGTCAGCATGTGACTTACATCATGCTGTGCCATGAAAACTAAAACAAATATTTTAGCCATATACCGACATGCAACATGTTCCCCAATCTAAACTATCTTGAGTTGCTTCACACGGTAAACAAAAATGTTTCCATGGCCTGCACCTATTAATGTGTCAGGCATTTAATATCTGGATGATGCATATCTAGTCGGCATCATGCTATGCCATGAAAACTAAAACTAATATCAACATGTTCCCCAATCTAGACTATCTTCGAGTTGTTTTACTTTTACATGATAAAGAAAAATGTTTCCATAGCCTGCATCTGTTGAATTATATTAATGTCTCAGGAGTCATGATTTTTCAGGAAGTTATTTCTATTTTTTCTGAACATCAATGTAGATCACACATTCACCTTGTAACAATTTTGAGTAGAATTGACAAAAACTGAAATTACTTGAAAAACAATTATAGCACAAATATTTTTAAAATTTAATATCATCTAGGAGACTATGGTCTTGTGCTTTAATGTTGGTAAGTTTGAACGGGTAATTAATTTGATATTGAACCTCTTAAGCATTTACTCCATTTATTGGCCAAACATGGATTAGCATGTATACGATAAATGAGTTTGGCCAAACATGGATTAGCATGTATCTTATATGCTAATCATATAAGATACATGGATTAGCATGTATAAGCATTTACTTCAGCAGGTATTAACATGGATTAGCATGTATACCAAGGAGATTTTGACTAAGGATCGCTGTTTCAGATACCGGACCCATTTCAGTAACCTAGTTGGAACGGTACATATTGGTTAGTACCTGTGTACCTGTTAGGACTCTAGCTAGGAGAGTTCTAATTGAGAAGGATATTCATGTAAAACCTACCTAAGCTGACCCCTATTAAAGAGGTGAATAGGCCGGCTAGGGTTAGGAGGTTGTTTCTTAGAGAAGAAATAGGAGTTGTAAAGGAATAGGAGTCTTGAGTAGGAGTCCTATTAGGAGTTAGAGTTTAGAAGCCCTATAAATAGCCATGTATTCCTCCTCTTTTGATAAGCAATAGATGAATCTTTTCTGTAGCTTTTGAGTAGCAACTTGGAGGGAGGAACCCCTATAGAGTTTCAAGGAGGCCGATCCCCTAAAGAGATCAACCCCAAGTTTAGAATCTGCAAGTGCTACAGTGTTGCAGTATACTGTTTACAGTACTGCAGTGCACTGCTACAGTGCTGCAGTATACTGTTTACAGTGTTACAGTGCACTGCTATATTGCTACAGTGCACTGCTACAGTGCTACAGTCGAAAACCGGTACGTACCGCCCGTACCGGGCGGTACACATCGATACGCAGACCTTAGCAACAACCATGACAAAAGGTTACTTTATTGTTCATGGTAGTTTCTCAAATTACTATTTGTTTTAATAAAATAATGGATGATCAAATTGTTCTTGGTTAATTTTGAAATAAGTAGCTTATAGGGAATTATTTGGATAATTGTTGTCATATAAATGCTCATGAACTTTTTTGAGAAACTTTTATATGCTTGAAAATATTGTTACTATAATGTGGGTAAATCTAGTTAGGTGCTCAGAAGCATAGGTTGTTATGTAACGTGTTGATTACAAGCCACCACATGTTGCCATGTCTTTGACCATTGCTAAGACATTTAACATAAAAATGTGGACATTATGATGTAGACATGTCATTTCGTGTAGTGATTTAAAAAAGTGCTCGGGCGCTTGCCTAGGCACTCGGGCGAGGCGAGGCGAGGCCCGAGCGCCTCGCTAAACTTCTAGGCGGCGCGCTTCAAAGAGGCGCCGCCTGGGCGCTCGCCCGAGCCCAGGCGCTGGGTGCTTCGGGCGAGCGCCTGGGTTAAACCAGGCAACCGAACTAGGATTTTAGGTCTGGTTCGGTCTCCGGTGGTTAGTTGGTTCAATCGAACCAACTAAAACCGATATCAGCTGTCGCTGCCCAACCCTAACCTTGCTTGTTGTCGCTCTTGCTCCCGCTGCTCGCAACCGCTGTTGCTGTTGCCGCTCCCGCCGCTCGCCACTCTTGCTCCCGCTCCTCGCCGCTCCTGCTCCCGCTTCCACTGCTCGCCTCTGGCCGCTCCCGCTCCCGCTGCCGCTGCCGCTTCCTCTTTTCTCAGTCAGCACCCCCTTACACTCCTCTTCCTTCTGTATACTGTTAACAGTATACTAATAATAGTATTTGTATTTATTAGATTAATAATATATTATTTTGATTTTAATACTATTAATTTTCTTAATTTAATAGCATATTTTTATTTAAAATTTTAAATAATTATATTTATTAATTATATTAAATATTTTTATATTTTAGCGCCTTGCTTTGCTCGGGCGAGCGCTTAGCGCCTCGGGCGTTTTTGGACCTTAGCGCCTTTTGGCGCCTAGCGCTTTTTAAATCACTGATTTCGTGTCAACCAATACTTATGTATGCTCGTCTGTATACCTTAGTACAATTGTATACATAGGCATGAGTCCCTGACCTATGTGTCATGTTGGTGTCCTGCCTGCAAGATATGTACAAAATTACAAATCATGTATAGGAACAGTTGTCCCTGCTGTGACTTTGTGTTATGACATATCCGTTGAATTTTTTATCATCCTCTTACTTGTAGTTATAATGTAATGCTATTATGCAACTTTAAACAAGTTGAGTTTGCTAAGTTAATATGTTCTTTGACAAGTGTTCATGGATATGTAACTTTCTTTGATAACTGTAGGGTGTGCCAGACCGAGTCAATGATGAAGTTTTCATTGCTATGTCCAAAGCACTCAACTTTATAAACCCCGATGAGCTTTCCATGCAATGTATATTAATTGCTTTGAACCGTTTTCTTCAGGTATAGTATTTTTTCAAGAGAATGTTATGATGTCGTTGCATCTGATATAATGATGTCATATCAAATCACAGAGCCTCACATATATTGTCCATCAACAGGAAAAGCATGGTTCAAAAATGGCCTTCCTAGATGGTAATCCTCCTGAAAGATTATGCAAGCCAATTGTTGATCATATTGAATCATTGGGTGGAGAAGTTTGGGTTAATTCACGAACTCAGAAAATTGAGCTAAACCCCGATGGAACTGTAAAGCACTTTTTGCTCAGCAGCGGAAACATAGTCAGTGGAGATGTTTATGTAATTGCCACTCCTGGTATAATTTAGCTCACTTTTTATTCCTTGATGAATAAATTATAATGCGAGTTATTCAGTTTTGATTTTGCTTGCATGTGTTAGAGCATTGGCTAATATATATTTTCATCAGTTGATATCTTGAAGCTTCTTTTACCGCAAGAGTGGAAGGATATTCTGTACTTCAAGAAGTTGGAAAAATTAGTGGGAGTCCCTGTTATCAATGTACATATATGGTCAGTCAACATTTTCTTATCACTGCAATGTTGGTATCTTGTTATTAGTCTATATTCATATTGAACAAAATGCACAAAATAATTTGACTTCTCGAGAGAACCAAATATTTGAATTATCATGATGGCAGATAATACTGTGATTTACTGGTGTTAAAACATGTTTTCTAAATTTTTAAAAAAATTTCTTTAACTTTTCAGGTTTGACAGAAAACTGAAGAACACCTATGACCATCTTCTATTCAGCAGGTCCTGCTCATCAGAGTTTCTTGCACAGAAGTTTATAATTTTAAAATGCCTTGTCGGTATATTCATGTGTGTGTGTATGGTTGTATATGTTTGTCCCATGTGATTGACATACCTGTTTCTTCAAGTACGATAATTATGTTTTATTCATCTTCACATGTATATCCTGTTAAGTCATATATGGGAAGTCAAAGATACCACATTTTAAAACAGATCACTTTATTCCATGCTTAACTTGGATATATTATACATATATGAAAGGGACCAGTGATATTTGGTTAGGTTCCTGTAAATCAGAAAAATAGGATAAAAAGTTATTCATTATTGCTATTCAAGATAAATCATAAATTTATGTGCTGAAATTTTGATATAACAAAGGATGATGCTTCCCTTTGCCAAGATAAAGAAGGGGAAGTCACCGGTAGCATGATTTTTTTGTTCTTGGATGATGGGCTTCCTGATGCAAACTGCATATTTAGTTTTAAAACTAATTGTTGTTTTATGTCTCTTTGATAATGATTCTACTTGTGATGAAACTTGTCATTTTATAGTTGGGTAATTATGAGTACTGACTGACATACTTGATATTCTCATTGTGAGTTTATCAAGAATGTTAATCAAGTGGACGAGGTTATTGTGTTTGTTGTATAGATTGACTTAATTAGTTGCTAATGTCTAATCTAATATTGTGTTCCACATTGTTTCCTTCCAGGAGTCCTCTTTTGAGTGTATATGCAGACATGTCCGTCACATGCAAGGTAACGGCATATAAGTTACTAGCATGTATATGAGAGAGCTGAATTTCAGTGTTATATAAAATCTTCTGTCAGCATCCTAAAATAGTACATGTACTATATTCCTGCTTTTTATGTTTCGTTAAATACTAGGACAAATTAAAAGGACATCAAATAAAAGATGACTATTATGAATTAATATTGTTATACTTTGTGAATTAAGTGCAAGTAGGCCTTGCAGTCCAAATTAAAGGAGGAAGCCTAACTATGTACACATCAATATGGCAATTTGAAGGTTCCCTAGATTAATTTTTAGATTTTTTAAAATCTTCTTCCCTAACAAATGAAATATAAGAAAAAAGCACTGCCCAGTTCGAGGCTCCCACCAATGCAGATATGTTGCTGATGCATATCATCCAACAATGGATGAAGTTCCACGAGATATATTTTATCGGGTTGTTGCTGACACAATAATATTTTATTAAAATGCGAACTTTGTCTCAATTGTCACTTTGTTATTAAAGGTTTTGAGGTGAATTGGTAAGCAAGAATTTGCTGTGAAGAGGAAGCACTAACAAGGTTGTATTGAATCTATTGATTATTACTCTGTGCCTTCTCTTCCTCTTCAATTTTCTCATCGGTGATGGCTTAATACTTATCCTGGTTCCAAAATCTCAAGATGCAGCAAGTCTAGGGTGGTAGACTCATGGTTTTTGGCAGGATGCAACCAATAAAGAAGTCCATTCTTCAAGTAATATTAGGCATCCCAAAGTTCATTTCTTAGGATCAACATGACTATGAATTTATACACTTTATCAAGCTAATGAATGGGCAAGTAAACATGTTTGGTAGGATTTCCTACTAGTTGCAGCCTCCTGAAGATTCAAGTTGCATCAGGGTAAGAACATAATATAAGGCATTTTTATTCCTGACAAAGTTCAACTTCTGTTGAACCTTGTCTTACTCATTAGGGCTCCTGTAGGTGTTTGTCTTTTCCCTGAGTTATGACACAAATTCTTGAGAGATGAGAATATATTTAAGGATGGCGTATTTTACACCTTAGTTTGTTGACTCTTAATTTTGCTCCTTCTTACTCTATTTAGTTTTGGAGTAAAATAGCGATTGAATTGCATTCTGGACTTAAAAAGTTCTCTTGTTTCTTTTTTTTGGATGTATAGAAAATATCCTTGACCAGCAAATAAGACATTGATCTTTCTCATGCATGTCTTTTCTTAAAGAACAATTAAAAGAACATTCAGAATATGCTTAAACTAGGAAAATAGACCCTAATATGTCATTGTTGAGGAAAGATAACTTACAAAGCAATTATATTTTCAAAAGCAACAGACATTGGTACTTTTGGAATAAAAAATCATGTTGATGAAATAAGTTTAACAGTGTGCTTCTGTGGGATCCAATTCAACTGGATTCTTTCGTTAGATGAATTTATTATAACTTATTAGTGGTATTTGTATCATTAACCTGGATGAAAGCAGGTTTTATTATTAAACTAACAATGCCAATTTCATCATGTTTCTGTATATCGTGATAATTATGAAAGTGACTTTCTTGGATAAATATATACTAATAACTACTTGCATCCAATATAGTTTCCTCAATCTTATGGTCCATTTTCAGATGTTCTTACAGACAACAGATCTGTCATCTTTCATAAAACTTACGTTTTGCATCTTTGGTTATATCCAGCAAGGTTAGTGCAATAAGTTAAGAAAAACTTCTCAGTGGAAACTTCTTCGAGTATTTTGAGAGGAAACACCTTCCTGAACCTAATATTTTCTTGCAAATTCCTCATGCTTCCATTCCTTCAGATTGTGATAATGTTTGAAGCTGAATTCTGAAAGATGCTGGATGTTATAAGTGATGTATTATTTGAGGCATGAAATTGAATATGCTACTTAATTGCATCACCAGCTTAATAGGAAATTTTTCTAGAACTTATTAAGGTCATATTCTGATTATTTAAATATGCATGCAGGAATATTATGATCCTGATCGTTCAATGCTGGAATTAGTGTTTGCTCCCGCAGAACAATGGATCTCATGCAGTGACCAGGAAATTGTTGATGCCACTATGCAAGAACTGGCGAAGCTATTTCCTGATGAGATTGCGGCGGATCAAAGTAAAGCCAAAATTCTGAAATATCATGTAGTAAAGACTCCAAGGTGAGACAAAATCAAAAGCACTACTTTGAGTGGTATTTTCTGCCATTTCTAGTTTGAATTTTTGAGTCATCAGAGAATATATGCTGAAATATAATTGAATATATGAAGAAAGAATAGATAGAATGAAACCAGACTAAATCATAAAGGATATCAAATCTAAAGAGCACCTTACAAGTTGCAAATAAGGTCAAAAGTTAAGGTGAGCTATCAAACCAATATATGTGAAATGGACAATGTTAGTAAGAACCTCATTCGTTTTCTAAGATAAAAGGTATTAGAGGTTAACAAGGTTCCAACAAAGACAATATCATTGTGAAAATGTTAGTGAAATGCTTCATGTTGGTCAATAAAACCTTTAGAGGCCTCGTACATTATTTTTGTTAAATTTTTAACTTTTCAGTCTCTAGTTTAGTGAATTTTTTTGTGAATATTGTTCTTCATTCATTAGCAAACAATTGCTTTCCTTTACATCTCTTATGCTGCATTTCATTGCAGATCTGTTTACAAGACTGTTCCAGATTGTGAACCATGCCGCCCTTTGCAAAGATCCCCGGTTAAAGGTTTCTATCTGGCTGGCGACTATACAAAACAGAAATATTTGGCTTCCATGGAGGGTGCTGTGTTATCTGGGAAGCTTTGTGCTCAGGCAATCACGCAGGTATTTTTTTCTCCACTCCAAGAGTATTAAATGTCAATATCCTGGTTCATCTGCTTTTCCTAGCCTACCAAACCTGGGACTCATGATGGATGGACTACTACCACAAATGTCAGATAAGAACCTTAAATTTTAAGTTGGTACCATCCATCATGAGTTCCCTGTGCTGATAAGGTACGAACAATGGGCACCAAGTCATCCCAATGGTCTTCCCGCATGGTGTTGGGGTTGCGAGAGTTCCTAACTCATGCCTGTCTACACCAAATACGCTGGTGGCATGGGAGCCCTATCCTGAAACTGAAATTTGCTCTTCACAATGTGCAAACTGCAATGTGCATCTTGCACCAGGAGGACAACACAAGTAGTTTTCATAGATCACATTACTTTGGCTTGTGTGATTTGCAGGACTATGATGTGTTGGTTGCTCAGGCTGCCCAGAGAGAAGTCCAGGTGTCAATATGAGTGCCAGCTAGTTGATTTATCATTAACATCACTGCAAAAGGAATTTTATAGGCATAAATCAAAATTGTTTCTGTAATTGGCCTTTCCAAATAGCTCAAAGTACCTGTAAGAGTCCAACTATTGTAGGAAGATTGCTTGTCACTCTTGAGCAACATCAAAGCCGAAAGATCCACTTTTATTGCAACTTGAAGATGACAAGTGCCAACAGTTATGTAGAATGAATATTGCCAGTACATTCTCATGACCACTACGATTTTTGCATCCATCAAAGGAGATCATAGCACTTGCTTGGTGATCTGGTGGAAACAGCATTTGCACCACAACGATTCTTGCATTGAACAAAGGAGATTTGGCGATCTGGGGGATATAGCATTTGCACCAAACTTTATGAGCTTTCTGATTATGAAATGGGCCATTTTAAAGGCTTTGGCCGACTGTTCCTACGATCTTCAAGACTGCAACGAAAAAAAACACCGATTGCAACAACAGTATCTGTTTTCCTGTACGGTTGAATTTGACGCCCTATTTATAAAACCAACCAATTAGGTATGTATTTGATGTATTTCATCAGGGAAATACATAACCTCAACAACAAGGACATTGTGCAATGCTGATTCCTCAAACATAATACCTCATTTTACACTGTAACAACTAGTTGCTCATTCTAAGTTGGGCATTAATAAGCTGCATAAAAGGAGCATGACAACATTTACAGGTTATTGTATGTTTTAAGGTATAAATAAACACACCAAAGAACAGTGGCCTTATTGTATGCTTTATTGTTTATAACGTCAGGTTGCCTAGCCATTCCATAATTGGGCTATTTGTGATCCAGCTTCTTTGCCACTTCATCTACTTCATCTGGTGACAGGGGTGATGGATATCTGCCCTTGATCTCAACTCATTGCGGAATTTCTCCATTTTCTGTTACAGTTATTCACAGTTCTGATAACAAGTTCACAACCTTCTATTATTTTACATTGATCTTGTGGACATCATACATTTTTGCTGTGACTGCATTTTTTAAAAGTAGCGAATTACATACGACCCATTCTACAGAAGGTGTAACTTGTTAGGGACGTGAGTGAACTCATGAGCAAAAAGTATGTTCCTCCGGAGGTATCACCTCGAACTAAGAATTCTTTTGGATACTACAAAGAAACTTGCAGCAACTATGAGGTAGCACCATATAAAAACAATTAGTCCCTTCAAATAATTTGCAGTTCCTTCCCGAGATAAGTCAGACAATAGGTAACAGAAGTTATAAGTGATAATATGAAATCATCAGAAGCAATCTTTTGAATTTTCAACGGTTTATGGAATTTACACAGCCATTCGTTGGGATCTACTGGATTCCCTTATGAAATAATCAGAAGCAATCTTTTAAATTTTCAACAATTTATTAACTTCACACTGAGGCAATCATTGAGGCCTCGGGATTCCCTTCTCTAGATTTCAGTATCTATTCATGACTCTTGAGTTATTGGACAATTTTAACACTATTTTTTACCCCCAAGATAAAATCGGAGGACGCCTAGTCTTGAATTCTATTATTATACAAATATATAATTATCTCTCATATTTGTATTTATACGACCTCCAAATGAAAGGATAACATCTAATGTGGATCACGTGGAACCATTCTTATTACTCTCTTATTCAAATAAATTTGATTAGTTTAGAAGTTATTTTGCATATCATAAGTTTTCACATGGTAATATACTGAATAATTCTAATCTAATTTCCTAGTTTACTAAAAAAAAATGTAAGAAAAGAATTTGAAAAAAATTAAATTATGATTATAATTGAAGATTTCAAATCTTGATAGAAGATTTTGTGAAGATTGATCTCTATGTCAGGAATATTATCATCTTCCAAGGAAAGATTAAATCATATATTTGATTTGAGTCAATTATAATTTTTTTGTACTTAGCCTATAAAAAAGGGGTTAGAACATTGTAATACAAATCAATCAGAAATTGATTAATAAAATGAGTTCTTTTCCCATCTTGAGTATGAGTAGTGTGAGGCCATATTTATAAATAGATGTCATGATTCTATCATCCACATGTGAGATGTATGAAGGTGCAAGGTCTTCATCCTAAGAGTTTTCTTGAGCTAGAGTTAAGCTCAGTAGTTATCAATTTATTTTTCTATTATCTTTCAGTTACTATTTTTTTTTCTTTTATGTTTCTCTATTGTCAAAAAAACTATTCTGTCACTCTCGTCCTACATCAGTGGTTGAATAAAGTAGTTGGAGCATAACATATGTAAGCTAGATCGACAGGATTCTTTTCCCGCTTTTCAAAATATAATATTCTCCCCCTCCTCCCTTTTCTTTGAATGACAGGATTCTTTTCCCACTTGAGGCTAGAAAGTTCACTCATTCAAACTAAGCTCTTACGCAACTTATTTATGCAAAGAAAATTGAAAAATCATTCTAAACAAGGCCCTAGAAGTCGAGAAGCTACTTGGATAGGTAAACGTTACCTTTCTTATCCTTACCCCTACAAAGAAGAACACCTAGTTATTCGCTGATTGTAGGTCCTTTTCTATTTGCAAAGTACTCTACTAATTTATTTTTAAGATTATATTGTTAAATCTCAAATTTTGATGATGAAATTAATTAATAGTGTTTATGATCTAATGAGCGTTTGAGCAATGTAGGATTTTGATGATGAAATCAACAGAAGGCTTTAGGCCGTGAATTCGGGAATTGGGCCAAGAAGATCGGACATTGCGCTAAGGAGATCAGATGTTGCGAGAAGACAACATGCTGATTGGGCAATACGCTGAAGGAGAGGACGATGCAACGAAGAATCGAACAAAGCGTTGAAAGAACCAATGACATGCCGGACAACATAGAGATTCGTTTGTAATTAATTATGTCTAGATCAAGTTAGTTTAGAGTCTAATTGAGTCGGTCTAGAATGTAATTAAGCCAACTCATTTAGGAGCCAACAGGGCCTGAAATAGGACTATTTTAGGCCAAGAGAAAAGCCTATTCAGTGACCTAAGTTTTGGGGTGTGTTGGGCCAAGTGGAAGGCCCAAACAATGACCAAACAAGTGAAACCGTTGTGGCACAATCATCGAGACTGTGTCAGGTAGTGGTACGCCCAATGGCAGTGTCAGGCAATGGAACCGCCAGTCTGGGTGGTGGTACTGCCCAGACACAATTCTCCAAGTGGTGGTACCACCAGACTGGGTGGTGGTACCGCCCAACACAAGCGGTGGTACTGCTAGGACTCGGAAAATCCGGGATGAGACCTTTTTAGGCTCCAAGTTTGAATCAACTTAAGGCTTATAAATAACCCTCTCATCTCTAGTTAATAAACACACAACTAAGAAAAAAAAAGGAAAGAAATCACTATTGTAATTATATGTGAACTCCTCTATAAACTTAAGTGTTAGTATAGTTCGAGAGAGGAGTAAGGGAGTGTAAGGGTTATCTCCTAAATCCGGTAAAAGGAGAAAGAGGTGTAAAAGGGTAGTTGGTCTTTGCCCATTGAAGGAAGACCGATAGTGGATGTCAGTGGCATCGACGGAAGAGGAATCGGTGGAGTGGATGTAGGTCATGACGACTGAACCACTATAAACTCGATTTGCATTTCGTCTTGAGCAATTTACTTTACTGCAAACCATTTTACTTGCTTACTACCTTCAATACATTTACAAACATGAGATTTCAAGTTATCTTCCGAGTTTGGTTTTTATTATACGAAAGAATTTTTGAAACCGACATAATTTTACCGCTGCACTAATGTACCCCCCCCTCTTAGTGCCGACTCGTTCCTAACAGTTGGTGTCAAAGACTCATTATTTCTCATTTGGTTTAACACCTAAGAGAAATAGCTCTTTTCAACTTTCAAGAGGGATTTTCTCTCATTCATCCTCCCATGTTCAATGGGACTGACTACACATATTGGAAAACTCGAATGAGAGTTTTCTTTCTTTTGTTGAATCTCGATTTATGGAATATAATCGAATTTGGTTTTTTTGGTCTTCTCTTCCAATGAACCATTGGAATGATTAATCATTCCAATGGTTCATTGGAAGAGAAGACCTTTGAAAACCAAATTCGATTATATTCCATAAATCGAGATTCAACAAAAGAAAGAAAACTCTCATTCGAGTTTTCCAATATGTGTAGTCAGTCCCATTGAACATGGGAGGATGAATGAGAGAAAATCCCTCTTGAAAGTTGAAAAGAGCTATTTCTCTTAGGTGTTAAACCAAATGAGAAATAATGAGTCTTTGACACCAACTGTTAGGAACGAGTCGGCACTAAGAGGGGGGGGTACATATTCAAATTTTGAACTTATTAACAAGATATTAAGATCTCTTCCAAAATGTTGGGATCCGAAAGTAACCGCAATACAAGAGGCAAAAGATCTTAATAATTATCCACTTGAAGAACTTTTTAATTTATTGATGACATATGAAATGGTGCACAGTGCATATGAGAACAACCTTCCAAAAAATAGGAAGGATTTGACACTTCGAACAAAAGAAGACCACTCGAGCGAAAGCTCAAGTGATGATGAACTTGAACTTCTCACAATAAAACTTAAAAAGTTCTTAAAACAAAAATCAAAGAATAAAAACAAACTTAAAAAGAATGCAACTACTACTTGCTATGAACGCAAGAAGAAGGAAGCAATCTTGGATGAATCGAGCTCATCCAAAAACGAAGAACAAACCAATAAAGACGAGGTGGCAAACTATGCCTTAATGGCTTTCGACGATGAGGTAATCAAAATCCCCTTAGTTTATTTCAAACTTACTCAATGTTTTTCATGAGTTATTTTTAATTTAGTTTAGAAAAATTATTTTTCTTAAAAATTGCATGTTTAATAATGTAATAAAAATGTAAAAAAAAATGGAATAATGTTTATCCTTCTAGTAATTTTTGAAAATGATCATGAAAATTATATGCTTTATGATAAAGGAACAAAATGTTAGATTTAAATCTAATGATTAATCCTATGTATATTTTTAAGAAAAAATCATGTGTATCGAAATTGATGATTTTCGATTGTGATTAAAAAAAAATACTTCATGTTTGATAAAATCAATTTCAATGATTTAATTATGCATAATGATGTAATAATGTAATAAAAATATTAAATATTTTGATACCATGCTTCGTGATTTTATACTATGCATGAGATTTTGAAATTATGCATAATGATTTTTGTGATTCATGGCTTATTGATCTTTGTCGTAATGAAAGTTGCTTTTTCGGTTATAAACAAGATGGATGGTTTCTATGTTGAAATTTATTTTTTGATCCTAAATGTTGATGCATGTTTTTATTTGTAATAAAAAAGATAAAGGCATACTTGTATGAAACCAACAACTTAAAATGAAACATCTCTATCTTATTGATTTTTCGATAAAAGATTAATGAATCCATGTATATTATGCTTTTGTGAATCTCATGGATTATGAAAATTGATGAATTGCACCATTGTTTTGTTATTCCCCTCTTTTTGCTGATGACAAAGGGGGAGAAAGAATTTCTAGCATGCACATCACAAAAAGAGGCAAACTTGTTAGCTTGCTAATCTCAAAAGAGAAGCAAGAAGTGCTATCTTGCAAATCTCAAGAGAAGCAATGTTTGATAAGTTACACATTTCAAGAAGAGGCAAAATAGTCTATCTTGCACATCTCAAAAGATGTAAAATTTTGCTAACTTTTATTTGTGTAAAATTTGATAGCTTGCATAGTATAAAATGATATAAATTTGCTAGCTTACATGTTCTAATATGATGCAAAACTTGCTATCTTGAATATCACCAACATTTGCTAGCTTGCAATATCAAGAGAAGCAAAAGTGCTATCTTGCCTATCTCAAGAAGCAAAACATGCTAAACTTGCACATCTAGCAAAATTTACAAACTTGCATATTTCAAGAAGCAAGAGTTGCCTTCTTTAAGATCTCAAAATTACTAGCTTGCATGTTCTAAAAGGTTATCAAATTCGCTAGTTGGCATGATGATAAAATTGGAGATTATGTTTATTATGCAATAATTTGAACTTGTATGTCCAAACACTTAATAGTTGTAATTCTCCTTTTTGTTGATGACAAAGGGGGAGAAGTATGATAATGTTATGCATAAGTTTCATGATAACATGTTGCTTGGATTTTTGAATCCAAGAGTTCTATCAATATGGCATATTGATAGGGGGAGTTTGTTTAAACTCCGGGAGTTTGTTTTAACTCCGTCATCAATTGGTTGTCATTATCAAAAAGGGGGAGATTGTTGAATCTCAGATTTTAATGATGATACCAATTGATAGTGTTTGTGATCTAATAAGCGTTTTGAGTAACGCAGGGCTAACATCGATCAGAAAAGGCAAATTGATTAAAGTAGGAGGAATTGGACGTTGGGCCGGAACAAACATATCAGAAGATTAGACGTCGGGCCAAAGGAACGGTCGACGTATTGTTAGAAGGCTTCGGGCCGTGAATTCGGGCATTGGGCTAAGAAGATCGGACATTGTGTCAAGGAGATCATATGTTGTGAGAAGACAACATGCTGATTGGGCAATATGTCGAAGGAGATGACGATGCACCGAAGAATCAGACGAAGCACCGGAAGAAACAATGACATGCCAAACAACACAGGATTCTCTTGTAATTAATTATGTCTAGATCGAGTAAGTTTAAAGTCTAATTGAGTCACTTTAGAATATAATTCAACCAACTCAATTAAGGGCCAACTAGGCCCGAATTGGGCCAAGAGAAAAGCCCATTCAGTGACATAAGTTTAGGGTTGTGTTGGGCTAAGTGGAAGGCCCAAACAGTGACCAAACAGGTGAAACCATCGTGGCACAGTCTCCGTGATTGTATCAAGCGGTGATACCACCCAATGGTAGTGTCAAGCGGTGGTACCGCCCAAACATAGTCCTCCAGGCGATGGTACCGCTAGACTGGGTGGTGGTACCACCCAATGTCAGTGTTGCAGGCGGTGGTACTGCCCAGCATAGGCAGTGGTACTGCCTAGCACAAGCAGTGGTACCGCCAGGACCCAGGAAACCCGGGATAAGAGTTTTTTAGGCTCCAAGTTTGAATCAACTTGAAGCCTATAAATAACCCTCTCATCCTTAGTTAATAAACACACAACTGAGAGCAAAAAAGGAAAAAAAATGCTATTGTAATTGTGTGTAAACTCCTCTATAAACTTAAGTGTTAGTATAGCTCGAGAGAGAAGGGGGTGTAAGGGTTATCTCCTAAACCCGGTAAAAGGAGAAAGAGGTGTAAAAGGGTAGTTGGTCTTCGCCCATTGAAGGAAGACCGATAGTGGATGCCGGTGGCCTCGACAGAAGAGGAATCAGTGGAGTGGATATAGGTTACGATGACCGAACCACTATAAACTCGGTTTGCATTTCGTCTTGAGCAATTTACTTTACTGTAAACCATTTTACTGGCTTACTGCCTTCAATACATTTATGAACACAAGATTTCAAGTTATCTTCCGAGTTCGGTTTTTATCATATGAAAGAATTTTCAAAACCGACATAATTTTACGGCTGCACTAATTCACCCCCCCCCCTCTTAGTGCTGACTCATTCCTAATAGTTGGTATTAGAGCCTCGTTATTTCTCAATTGGTTTAACACCTAAGAGAAATGACTCTTTTCGGCTTTCAAGAGGGACTTTCTCTCATTCGTCCTCGCATGTTTAATGGGATGGACTATTACTATCAATTTAAATGGAGCTAGTATGAGATTCTTCAAAGGGACTAGGGGCCTTAGACAAGGCTGTTGCTAGTTACAAGTGCCCTACTAGCCAATTACGTGAGCGATGATACGTGTGATAGATTGCACAATCTCTTTTGGTTATTATTATTATGACATATTCTCATTTTATATTAGATGATGAATATATTGTGATGTCCTTGGATCTGTGCAATGAGAATTGAATCATGATGAGATCATGATAATGAGATAAATTTACCTTTAAACATAGACTCTAAATATTCTTGGTTATAGGTTACACGAGAGGGACATCGAGATAACCAGACAGATCGGTGTACTATATATCCATCCATATGATGGAGGTAGCTGGTCTCATAGCTATTTATGTGGGGACACTAGGGATATAGTACAGATGCTCATTGGAGAATGAGTTCACTAAATGATCCACTTACGGAATATTGGTTGGTTAATAATACCTTATCATCATATAACAATTCCATAGTCCCAATTGTGTATTTGGTTCTTAGACTTGAGACACCAAGGATGTCTTGTTTGAGTACTTCATTCTTTGATACCAGAATTATAGGTTTGAAATGTTCGAATATAGTACAAGCAGTTATTGGGAATGACAGCCAACCTTACGAAGGTAATTGAGTGTCAGTAGAGGATCATGCACTCGGTATCATAAAAAGAATATTTCGTATATTCTCACTGAACAAATTCTTGGCCAAGGTCAATCAGATCATGATGAATTTGATAAGCATGAGATTCAGAGAACCAAAATCCATTAAGTCAATGATTATTGGATGGTGATCCAATACCCACTAAGAAGGATCCATAAGGGTTTAATAAAGGAGGCCTTCTATAAATAGGAGTTGGAACTCAAAGGGTCACGAGTAAAGAACTTACTATTCGAGGAGGTTCATCGTTGCTGCGTTCTGAAGGGAAATCTAAGGGCAACATCATATGCATAGCGGAAGAACAGAAAACAAACATCCCCAAATTTTTCAGTGATGTGTTCGTCGTCGTGCGAAGATTGGTGCGCAAAATCCGTTAAACCAAAAGCTACGTATATGAAAGATTGTGTTTTACCTAAGGAGATCGTATATCCCTAAATCTGCTAGTCATAGGTGCCCTATAAGATAATCACCTGAGTGATGACACATGTGATTTGACACGCAGTCTTTTTGCTTATTATTATTATTTAACATTTTATCACTTTATATTGTATGTTGCTTGAATATATTGTGATGTCCATGGATCTATGCAATGGGAATCAGATCGTGATGAGATCACGATAATGAGACCGATTCGCCTTTAAACACATATCCTAAATAATTTTAGTCATAGGTTACTCGAGAGGGATATCGAGATAATTGGACAAATTGGTGTGTTGTATACCCGTCCATATGATGGATGCAGCTGGTCTCAAAGTTGCTCATGTGGGGACACTAGGGATATAGTACATATGCTCATTATAGAATTAGTTCACTAATTGATCCACTTACAGAATGTTGGATGGTTTATAATACCTTATAGTCAAACAGTAATTCCGCAGTCCTAGTGGTGTATATAGTCCTTAGACTTGAGATACCAAGGATGTCCTATATAAGTACTCCTTTCTTTGATATCAGATTTATAGGTCTATAGGTTCTATATCTAGTACAGTTAGTCATCGGGAGTGGTAGCCAACTTTACAAGGACTATTGAGTGTCGATAGAGGATCATCCACTCTCGGTGTCATGAGAGGAGTATCCCATGTATTCTTGCTCAGACAAATCCCTGGCTCGAGTCATTCGGATTGAGAGAGAATGAGTTCTCCGGGAGAATCCGATTAGAGCGAGACTCGAGTAGAAACCGTATGGGTCTGACAGCACCATGCTCGGTATACGGTCTCTAGGATATTAGATGGATGAGTGACTATAGGTACATGGTAACTGAGGATAAACGAGTCCAATGGATTGGATTCCTTGTATCGTTTGGGGATTGCGGCATAGTGACCTAATACGTCTACAGTCGATGAGTCGAGTGAATTATAATAGAAATAATAATTCACTGAGCTAGAAGGAGTTCTGAAAGGTATGACTCATGGCCAGCTCGATATTAGGCCTAGAGGGTCACACATATATGGTAGGTGTTGTGATGAGTAGAGGTTTGGATATGAGATATCGGTCGGAGCCCTTATTTTATTGGATATCCAATAAGCCCCTAAACTATTGGATCCTATGGATGAGATCCAATAAGAGCCAATGAGAGATTAATGGATAGAGATCCACTAATCTAAGAGGCTTGGGTAGTTATTGCTAGTCATATGTGTCCTGCAAGCCAATCACGTGAGTGATGGCACGTGTGACTTGACACGTAGTCTTTTTGCTTATTATATTTGGACATTTATCATTTTATATTACTTGCTGCATATATATAT
>LVTN01001323.1:61471-76159 GCA_001649415.1 Musa itinerans
TTTGGAAGTCACGGTTTTGAAATTCGCCACCGTGATCACTCCGAATCGATGAAATCATGAAGCCTTTTTCGTTTTGAGTAAGTTTACAAAATTTAGAGAAACATTTGAAACAATCACTTTTATGAGCCAAGAAATAGGTCTAAGTGTATCTACTATAGTCATCTACAATTACAAAGGCATATTTGCTTCCTCCTAGACTCGTCGTGTCAATTGGTCCAAATAAGTCTAAATGGATCAATTGTAATGGTCTAGTGGTACTAATTTGATTTTTTGATTCGAAACTAGTTTTTATTTGTTTACCTAGTTGACACGCATCACATACTTTGTCCTTAACAAACTTCATATTGGGGAACCCTCATACTAATTCTCTAGGCCTGGGTCTGGCGGTGCCACCGCCTGACCTCTCAAGTGTTGGGCGGTGCCACCGCCCGACCTTACGGGTCACTGGTTGGGCTTTAAGTCCGGCCCAAACCAAGTCACATATGGGCCTAGTTGGCCCCTAACCAGGATATAGGATTATCCCTTAATCCAAACCCTAATTACATGTAAACTACGTAACCAAAAACATAATCCTAAGCAAGTTTTTAACCGGCAAACATCGAGTCTTGTTCCGGCGATCTTCCGGCGGACTTCCGATACGCCCTCAGATTTCTTCCAGCGGACTCCTAGCAGGCTCCTGATCTTGTGGCGAATTCAGCGAGTAGCCGAGCCTTCTCGGTGATCTCTGTGAACCTCCGACGATCTCTTCGGCAGACTTCCGAAAATTTCGACAAGTCCCCGATTTCTTCTCGGTTGGTTCCGGCAGCATCTCCGACGAATCTTTGGACTCTCAAACATCCATCGAACTTGACTCTGGTATCCTTACTTTATGTTTTTAGGCTATCGTAGTTAATCCTGCACACTTAACTCAATAATATGGATTAGATCAATTAACCTATCAATTGATTTCATCATTAAAATCCGAGATTCAACAATCCCATCAACTCTATTAGGGGCCAATTAGGCCCAAAGTTAGGCTGTTTGGGCCGGATTCAAGGCCCAACTAGGATGCTGAAAGCCTGGCCGACGGTGGCACTGCATGGGAAACAACACCCTAGGAATTCTAGGCGGTGGTACCACCCAGATTGGGTGGTGGTACCACCTAGTGGCAGGGTGCCAAGCGGTGGCACCACCCTTGTTAGGCGGTGGTACCACCCAGCGCAGTGTCAATGTCAGACTGACACTGGTGGTGGTATCGCCCAACACAAGCGGTGGTACCACCCGTACCCAAGAAACCCGAGATGAGATGTTTTTCAGCTCCAAGTTTGAATCAACTTGAGGCCTATAAATACCCCTCTCATCTCTGGTTAGCTTACATAAGCACAGAGAATTTAAAAAGGGAAAAACGCAGTAGAAATCTCTTATGAGATCCTCCTCTTCTAGTCTAAGTATTAGAATAGTTTGAGAGAGGAGTGAGTGCTTGTAAAGGTTGATTCTAAACCTGTGAAAAGTTGAAGAGGGGTGTAAGAAGGAGGTTGCTCTTCACCTATTAAAAGAAGATTGATAGTGGATGTCGGTGGCCTCGATGGAAAAGGAATCGGTGGAGTGGATGTAGGTCACGATGACCAAACCACTATAAAAATCTGGTTTGCGTTTCTCTTATACAATTTACCTTACTACAAACTCCTTTACTTGCCTACTGCATTCACTTTATATATGAATGTGTTTCAAGTTAAGAATTTCCGAGTTCGGTTTTTATCGTATGAAATAGTTTTTACGAAACTGATGTTATTTTTACTGCTCCACTAATTCACTTCCCCCCTCTTAGTGCTGACTCATTCCTAATAGTTGGTATTAGAGCCACGTTCGTTTCTCATTTGGTTTAACACCCAACAAAAATAGCTCTTATCGACTTTCAAGAGGGTCACTCTCTCATTAGTCTTCCCATGTTCAATGGGATGGACTACACATATTGAAAAACTCGAATGAGAGTTTTCTTGCTTTCGTTGAATCTCGATTTATGGAATATAGTCGAATTTGATTTTCAAAGGTCTTCTCTTCCAATGAACCATTGGAATGATTTGGAGAAGAAGACTTTTTCTTTAAATGCTAGAGCTATGAATGCTCTATTTTGCACCTTAGACAAAAATGAATTCAATCGGGTTTCTACTTGTGAAACGACTTTCGATATTTGGCACACTCTTGAAATCACATACGAAGGCAATAGTAAAGTAAAAGTTTTGATGATTTATTTTTTAATGCATGATTTTGAGATATTTCAAATGAAGCCGAGCGAAACTATTGTTGACATGTACACCTACTTTACCGATGTCGTCAATAGTTTAAAAGCTCTTGGCAAATGTTTTTTGAATCTTGAACTTGTGAATAAAGTTTTATGCTCACTTTCTAAAACTTAGGATTCAAAAGTAATGATAATACAAGAATCAAAAGATTTGATCAATTTTTTGATTGAAGAACTAATTGGGTCTTTAATGACCTATGAAATGAGTTTTATAACACATGTTGAACAAAACGAACTTGAGAACAACCTTCCAAAGAATAGGAAGGATTTTGGACTTAGAACAATCGAAGACCACTTGAGCATAAGCTCAAGTGATGGTGAACTTGAACTCTTCACTATAAAATTTAAAAAGTTCATGAAACAAAAATTAAAGAACAAAAATAATGCAACTACTTGCTATGAACGCAAGAAGAGGGAAGCACTTTGGGATAGATCGAGCTCCTCGGAAGATGAAGAAAAAATCAACAAAGGCGAGGTGGCAAACTACACCTTAACGACTTTCGATGATGAGGTAATCAAAACTCCTTTAATTTATTTTGAAATTACATGATGCTTTTCATAAGTTATTTATAATTTAGTTTAGAAAAATTATTTTTCTTGAAAATTGCATGTTTAATAATGTGATGAAAATGTAAATCTTGCTTATCATGCTAGTAATGTTGAAAATGATAATGACAATTGCATGTTTTAAGAAAATACAACAAATGTTAGACTTAAATGTAATGATAATCCTATGTATGTTTTTAAGAAGAAATAATATGTATCTTGATGATTTCTAGTTTTGATTGAAAATGATTTATGTCCAATGAAACCATGCTTGATGTCTTAATGAAAATGAAAAGATGTTTGATATCATGCTTAATATGAAATTGTGCATACCTTGAAAACTTGAAACCATGTTTTGATGTCATGCTCAAAGTAGTGATGCATAATGATCATGCTTAATAAATTTATATTTCATAATTATGCATGATGATTTTTGTGATTTATGGATTATCGATCTTTGCCGTAATGAAATTTCTTTTTTGGTCTTAAACGTTGATGCATGTTTTTATTTAACATAAATGAAAAAGGCATGCTTCTATGAAATAAATCATATGAATTGAAACAACTAAAAAGAGAAAAGCATTTTTCTTGAAAATTTCATTTTCTTATCAATTTTTCACCAAGAGATTGATAAAGTTGTTTATGTCTTTTTGAATCTCTTGAAAGTAATTATGATGATTTGACGATTTGAATTTAGACCAATGACATGCCAGATGACATGATTCATGCTTAGTAATAATTTTCTAGGTCAAAGTATATTTTTATGTGTGCTGGATGAACTATGATAGCATGGCATAAAGCAAAATGAAGTCCCAAAGTCAAGAACACGATTTCATTCGGAGTTTGAGAGTTCGTCGGAAGTCCGGACGTTCGTTGGAAGTTCTACTGGAATTGACCCAGAAGTCCTAGAGCTTACCAAAGAAGCTCGTCAGAACTCGCCAAGAAGATCATCGTGAAGATCAGGAGCTTGCTGGGAAGTCCGCCGGAACATTGCCGAGAGATCGTCGGATGTTCGCCGGAAGCTCGTCGGAAGAAATTGGACTTTTTTTGCTTAGAATATGTCTTAGAAATCGTAGTTAGCACATAATTGAAGTTGGGATTGAGAAGTAATCCCATCAACTCTGTTAGGGGCCAACTAGGCCCGAAGTTGGGCTGGTTTGGACCGGATTCAAGGCCCAACCAGGATGCTAAAAGCATGGCCGATAGTGGCACCATCTGGGAAACCACACCCCAGGAATTCTAGCCGATGGTATCGCCCAGGCTAGGTGGTGGTATTGCCCAGTGGCAGGGTGCCAAGCTATAGCACTGTCCTTGTCATACGGTGGTACTGCCCAGTGTCAAACTAGCACTGGCGGTGGTACCGCCTAGCATAGTGTCAATGTCAGACTGACACTGGCGGTGGTACCGCCCAGCATAGGCGGTGGTACTGCTTGTACCCAGAAAACCTGGGATGAGATAGTTTTAGGCTCCAAGTTTAAATCAACTTGAGGCCTATAAATACTCCTCTCATCCCTAGTTAGCTTACACAAGCATAGAGAATTTAAAATGGGAAAAACGCTATAGAAATCTCTTGTGAGAATTCTCCTCTTCTAGTCTAAGTGTTAGAATAGTTTGAGAGGAGTGAGTCCTTGTAATGGTTGACTCCTAAACCTCTGAAAATGAGAAGAGGGGTGTAAGAAGGAGATTGATCTTCGCCTATTAAAGGAAGATCGATAGTGGATGTTGTTGGCCTCGACGGAAGAGGAATCGGTGGAGTGGATGTAGGTCACGACGACTGAACCACTATAAAAATTTGGTTTGTGTTTCTCTTTTATAATTTACCTTTTTGCAAACCACTTTACTTGCCTACTGCATTCACTTCATATACGAACGTGTTTCAAGTTAAGCATTTCTGAGTTCGATTTTTATCGTACGAAATAGTTTTTACGAAATCGATATTATTTTTACCGCTACACTAATTCACCCCCCCCCCTCTTAGTGTCGACTCGTCCCTAACACTGTTAGGATCAAGTTGGCACTAAGAGGGGGGGAGGGAGTGCTAGTCATATGTGCCCTGCAATCCAATCACGTGAGTGATGGCATGTGTGACTTGACATGTAATCTTTTTGCTTATTATATTTTGATATTTTATCACTTTATATTGACTATTGCATATATGCATATATATTTTGTGACATCCTTGGATCTGTGCAATGTGAATCGGATCTTAATGAGATCGATTCACCTTTAAACATAGATCGTAAATAATCCCGGTCATAGGTTACTCGAGAGGGACATCGAGATAACCGGATAAACTAGTGTGTTGTACACTTGTCCATATGATGGATGCAGCTAGTCTTATAGCTGCTCGTGTGAGGACACTAGGGATACAATACAGGTGCTCATTGGAGATTAAGTTCACTAGTTGATCCACTTACGGAATGCTGGATCGTTGATGATGCCTTATTGTCAGACAATGATTTCATAGTCCCAAGGGTATATCTGGTCCTTAGACTTGAGACACCAAGGATGTCCTATATGAGTGCTCCACTCTTTGATACCGGACTTATAGGTTTGGATGTCCTAGATCTAGCACAACCGGTCATCGGGAGTGGCAGTCAACTTTACGAGGGCTATTGAGTGTCGATAGAGGATCATCCACTCTTGGTATAATGAGAGGAATATCCCATGTGTGCTTGCTCAGACAAATCCCTTGCCAGGGTCATTCGGATTGAGAGAGAAAGAGTTCGTCGGGAGAATCCAATTAGAGCGAGACTCTAGTAGAAACCGTATGGGTTTGACAGCACCATGTCCGGTATACGGTCTTTGGGATATTAGTTGGATGAGGGACTATAGGTACATGGTAACTGAGGATAGACAGGTCCAATGAATTGGATTCCCCTATATCGTCTGGGGACTGCAATGTGGTGGCCTAGTACGTCCGTAGTCGATGAGTCAAGCGAATTATTACGGAGATAATAATTTATTGAGCCAGAAGGAGTTCTAACAAGTAAGACTCACGGCTAACTCGATATTGGGCCTAGAGGGTCACACACATAAGGTAGGCATTGCGATGAGTAGAGGTTCAGATAAGAGATATCCGTGGGAGCCCCTATCTTATTGGATATCCAATAAGCCCCTAAATTATTGGATCATATGGATGAGATCCAAAAAGCACCCATGAGAGATTATTGGATAGAGATCCACTAATCTAAAAGGATTAGGTAGTTGGATGGAGATCCATTACCTAATAAGGCAGGATCCATTAGGATTATACGAAGACATTTTCTCCTGTATTTAAGAAAGATTCTCTACGTATCATTTTGGCATTAGTTGCTCATTTTTATCTTGAGTTGCAACAAATGGATGTGAAAACAGTATTTCTTAATGGAGATCTAGAAGAAGAGGTATATATGAAACAACCTGAAGGTTTCTCCTCTAGTGTTGGTGAGCACTTGGTTTATAAGCTTAAAAAGTTTATATACAATTTAAAACAAGCCTCCCACCAATGGTATTTTAAATTCTATGAAGTGATTTCTTCATTAAGATTTGTTGAAAATCTCATGGATCAATGCATATACCAGAAAGTCAGTGGGAGTAAAATATGTTTCCTTGTTTTATACGTAAATGATATTTTGCTTGCAACCAACGATAAGGGTTTGCTACATGAGGTGAAACAATTCATTTCTAAAAATTTTAACATTAAGGATATAGGTGAAGCATCTTATGTCACTGGCATTAAGATCCATAGAGATAGACCTCGAGGCATTTTAGGTCTATCACAAGAAACCTATATCGATAATTTTTTATAGGAATTTCAAAGGACTAATATAAAGCTCAATTGAAGTAAGGGTTCTTGCCGAAATCGATTTCCAAAGAGAAGAAACAAGAAAAGCCGAAATCGACCAAAGCTCGATTCTGGTAGAATTTAAGAGGCACATCGTATGAATTATCTGGATAATCAATTATTCTCCAATTTATACAAAATAGATTCGGAAGATGTGTCAATCTAGTCTCAGATAAATCAAGTTTTGCATGAATTGGAGTTTACTGAAGGGAGTTACAAATAATTTTGTAACGAAAGGTCTGAAAATATAAGCTCTGTTTTACTGAATCCATAGGATCAACGAAAACAGATGTTTCATTTTACAATTTTACTCCAAAATTTCAAATCAAGTAATCATAGGAAGACTTTTGAGTCTAGTTTCCAATAAATTATACTTTATATAAATTTGAGTTCCCAACAGAAAGTTATAAGCAGTTAGGCAATAAGAGGTCAGAAATTACAATCCCTGTTTTGCAGAATCTGAGGGCTAATTGAAATAGAAGTCATAGTAGGCATTTAAACTCCAAATCACTCAATCTAGGTATCAAAATAAAGGAGTTTGAGTCTACTTTCAAATGGATTAGGCTTTCCTAAATCAGAGTTTAGTACTAAAAGTTAGATTTGAAACAATGTATAGCGGTCAGATTTCTAAAAAATTATAGATTCATCGCTTTGTATCAAAACGAAAGAAATGTCTGGTTCTCAACTGAAATCTTTAAAAATTTTCAGATTTATGATGAAATCAGAGATCAAGAATTCTATAGGAAGAGGTTAGAACACTAGCCTTAGAAGAGTTTGATTCCCAAATGTGGGGGAGTTGATGCAAAGCCTTAAGCCAAGATAAAAATTCTTCTTCTTCAATTCTTTCGCTTTCTCTTCTCCTTCAATTCTTTCTCCTCTTCTCAAGTTACGTTGGCTACAAAGTTTCGGAAGATCGCCGAGAGTTCGTCGCCGAAAGCTCGTCGGAAGATCGTCGAGAGTTCATCGGAAGATCGCCAAGAGTTTGTCGAGAGTTCACCGGAAGCACGCTGGAAGACTCACTGAGAAGTTCGCTGGAGGATCGCCGGGAGAAAAATTGATATACCGGACTAATTGCTTGCCTTAATCATAGTTAGTAAATTAGTTGAGTTAGGATTGAGATGTAATCCCAATAACTCAGATTGGGGCCAATTAGGCCCTTAACAAGACTGAATTGGGCTGGTTGAACAACCCACTCAACACCTGAAGTCACGACCGATGGTGGCACCGCCCGGGACTCGGTCTCCTATGTGCTCTGGGCTATGGTACCACCGACAATTAATGCTGCCAACAGTGGTACCACCCCTGACAGGCAGTAGTACCGCTAGAGATCGATCTCCAAGCTTTGTCAGGCGATCATACCACCCCGACTTGGCGGTGGTACCGCCTAGTGTCAAGTGTCAAGCGTTGGTACCGCCCAATAATAGCGATGGTAAAAGTAAGAAAGAGTCCTCCCCTCCCTCTCTTAGCTTTGTAAACATTCAAGAAAGAGGAGTGAGGCTTGTAAGGGTTATCTCCTAAGCTAGGTAAAAGGAGAAAGAGCTATAAAAGGTGGTTTGTCTTCGCCTATTGAAGGAAGGCTATTAGTGGACGTTGGTGATCTCAACGGAGGAGGAATCCAAAAGTGGATGTAGGTCACAACGACCGAACCACTCTAAATTCTAGTTTCTATTTCATCTTGAGCAATTTACCTTTACTACAAATGGCCTTTACTGCTCTACTTTCTTATTACATCTGTCCATACAATTTCAAAGTTTAGTATTTTTTATATCAGTTTTCATCATACGTACAAAAATTTCAGAATTGACATAATTTCATCCGCTGCACTAATTCACCCCTCCTCTTAGTGTCGCTCTTGATCCTAACAATTGGTATCATAGCAAGGTCACTCTCATTTGGTTTGAAACCCAAGAGAGATGGCACTTGCTGGCAACCAAGAGGGTCATTCAATCATACGTCCGCCCATGTTCAATGGGATGGATTACACATATTGGAAGACTAGAATGAGGATCTTTTTAATTTCAATGGATTTTGAGTTATGGAATCTTGTAGAAAATGGCTTTGAAAAGTCTTCTCTTCCAATAAGCAATTGGAATGAGTTGGAGAAGAAGACTTTTGCTTTAAGTACCAAGGCTATGAATGTATTATTTTGCGCTTTAGATAAAAATGAGTTCAATTGAGTGTCTATTTGTGAAATGACTTTTGATATTTGGCACACACTCAAAGTTACTCACAAAGGCACTTGTAGAGTAAAGGAGTAGAAAATTAATCTTTTAGTCCATACTTATGAGTTGTTTCGGATGAAATCAAGTGAGACCATTAGAGACATGTACACCAGATTTACGGATGTTGTCATTGGTCTAAAAGGACTTGGTAAAAGTTTTTCAGATTTTGAACTTGTTAATAAAATCTTACGATCCCTTCCAAAGTGTTGGGACCCTAAAGTAATGGCTATTCAAGAAGCCAAGAATTTAAACAACTTTCCTCTCGAAGAACTAATTTGGTCGCTAATGACCTATGAGATGATTTGTAATGCTTATGAAGAGCTTGAGAACAACCTTCCAAAGAACAGGAAGGATATGACACTAAGTACTCAAGAAGACCACTTGAAAGAAAATTCAAGTGATGAGGATTATGATGATGACTTGGCACTCTTGATAAGAAAGTTCAAAAGATTCATAAAAAGGAATAAATTTAGAAATGACACTAAAAATAAATTTGAACCCAAAAAAGAACAAGTCATATGCTACGAATACAAGAAGCCGGGACATTTCAATAGCGAATGTCCCCAAGCAAAAAAGAAACAACCAAAGAAGAAGAAGGCTCTTAAAGCAACGTGGGATAACTCAAGTGCATCCGAAGAAGAGGAGCAAACCAACACCGAGCAAGTTACTCACTATGCGCTTATGGCTATTTGAGATGAGGTAAGCAGTTAATTAGATTCAAATTTATCTTTTGATCAATTACTAAGTGCTTTTCATGATTTATTCGATGAATGTAAATTAGTTAGTAAAAAATATAAATTGTTAAAAAAGGAGCATGCTTCTCTTGTTAGTGACCTTGATAGACTAAAAATTAAGCATGATGATAGTTTAACTCATTGCACAAAATACGATCAATTAGAAACTCTTAGAAAGAAAAACTCGCTACTCAAAGAAACCTTAGAAAAGTTTGAGGTTGGTAGTAAGTACTTGAACATGATGCTTGCCAATAAGGGTCACGTTCATAGAAAAGGCAGAATTGGATTTTTGAGTAGGTCTCACCAAAATCCAACCACCTTTGTTAAAGGCCCTGCCTTACGTGTTTCACCCGAAACAAATGCAAATTTTGTTACAAATTTAGACATGTTACGTACAAATGTCCATTTAAAAGGTATAGTCTATATAAATTGATTTGGGTTCGTAATGGAACCTCAAATGATCCAATGCAACATGATAAGTTGTGTAGATCGATTTTTGAGGCACCCAAGATCAAATGGGTACCTAAAAATTATCCTTTTTTGTAGAAATATTTATCATCACAAGCTAGGAGTAAGAGAGGTACCTTAATAGAGGATGCTCAAGGCATATGATCGGAAATCCATCACAATTCTCTAAGCTCACTAGCTTAGATGAATTTAAGATGTGTTGTTGGTTGAGGGCTTAAAGCACAACCTTTTGAGCATTATTAATCAATTGTGTGATAAAGGATACATCGTTAGATTTGAATCCAATACTTACATTATTGAAAAACCACACAAAAACACATCTATGATTGCAGTAAAATAAAATAATGTATATGTTGAATCTTGAATTTTGATAATGAAACCAATTGATAGTATTTATGATTTAATCTGTATTTTGAGTGATGTAGGAAGCTTCGATCAGGATGAGACAATTAAAGTAGGAAGAATCATGTTGGGCCGGTGAAAAATATGTCAGAAGATTAGACGTCGAGCCGGAGGATCGGTCGATGTATCGACAGAAGGCTTCGGGCCATTGATTCAGGCATAGGGCCAAGAAGAGTGGATAGACCAATAACATGCCGGACAACATGATTCATACTTAGTAATAATTGTCTAGATCGAAGTGTGTTCTTATGTGTGTAAGATTAACTATGATAGCAGAGCATAAAGTAAAATATAGTCCCGGAGACAAGAACGCGATTTCATTGGGAGTTCGTCGGAAATTCAGACGTTCGTCGGAAGCTTTGCCAGAATTGACCGAGAAGTCCAGGAGCTTGCCAAAGAAGCTCGTCGGAAATCACCAAAAGATCGTTGTGAAGTCTAGGAGCTTACTGAGAGTCCGTTGGAACATTACCGAGAGATCGCCGAAAGTTCGTTGGAAGATCGCCGAACGCTCGCCGGAAGAAACCTAGACTTATGGACTTGTTTATCTTAGTAGATGTCTTAAATTTTATAGTTACTACACAATTGGGATTGGAATTGGGCCAACCCAATTATGGGCCAATTGGGCCCATGTAAGGACAATGTTGACACCGTCGTGGCACAATCTTTGAGACTGTGTTAGGTGGTGGTAGCACCGGTCTAGGCGGTGGTACCACCTAAACACAGTCGCCGGTCTAGGCAGTGGTACCACCTAGACACAGTCTCCGAGAGGCTGTTAGGCGGTGGTACCACTAGTCTGGGCAGTGGTACCATCGAGCGCAGGGTGTCAGGTGGTGGTACCGCCAGACTGGGCGGTGATACTGCCCAGTGCAGTGTCAGTATCGACTAA
Organism: Musa itinerans; assembly: GCA_001649415.1. Classification (NCBI taxonomy): domain Eukaryota; kingdom Viridiplantae; phylum Streptophyta; class Magnoliopsida; order Zingiberales; family Musaceae; genus Musa; species Musa itinerans. The sequence goes on from LVTN01001323.1 coordinate 72,837, forward strand.
CACTAGCGGTGGTACCGCCCGTACTCGGGAGACACGGGATGAGATATTTTTAAGCTCCAAGTTTGAATCAACTTAAGGCCTATAAATACCCCTCTCATCCTTAGTTAACTTACCCAAGCACAAAGAGTTTTAAAGTGAGAAAACACTATTGCAATCACTTGAGAAATCCCCTCCTCTAGGTCTAACTTTAGAATTCTGTTTAGAAAGGAGTGAGTGCTTGTAAAGGTTGTCTCCTAAACCTGTGAAAAGGAGAAGAGGGGTATAAAAGGTGGTTGGTCTTTGTATATAGAAGGATGACCGATAGTGGATGCTGGTGGCCTCGATAGAAGAGGAATCGATGGAGTGGATGTAGGTCACGACGACCGAACCACTATAAACTCGGTTTGCATTTCATCTTGAGCAATTTAATTTACTGCAAACAAGGTTACTTGCTTATTGCCTTTAATATATTTATGAACACGCTTTCAAGTTATGTTTCCGAAATCGATTTTCAACGTATGAGAGATTTTCCAAAACCAGCGTTATTTTACCATTGCACTAATTCACCCCCTCTTAGTGCCAACTCGTTCCTAATAGTTGGTATCAGAGCATTGTTTTTCTCATTTGGTTTAACACTCAAAGAGAAATGACTCTTTTCGACTTTCAAGAGGGTCACTCTCTCATTCGTCCTCACTTGTTCAATGTGATGGACTACACATATTGGAAAACTCGAATGAGAGTTTTCCTACTTTCTTTAGATTTAAATTTTTAGAATATTGTTGAAAACAGTTTTCAAAGGTCTTTTCTTCTAATGAACCATTGAAATGATTTGGAGAAGAAGACTTTTTATTTAAATGCAAAGTCTATGAATGCCTTATTTTACGCTTTGGATAAAACTGAGTTTAATCAGGTTTCTACTTGCGAAACGACTTTCAATATATGGCACACTTTTGAAATCACACACGAAGGCACTAGTAAACTAAAGTTTCGAAGATTAAATTTTTAATGCATGATTTTGAGCTGTTTCAAATGAAGCCAAGCGAAACTATTATTGACATATACACCCGCTTTATGGATGTCGATAATAGTTTAAAAGCTCTTGGCAAATATTTTTCAAATCTTGAACTTGTGAATAAAGTTTTACGCTCACTTTCTAAAACTTGGGATTCAAAAGTAATAGCAATACAAGAATCAAAAGATTTGAACTATTTTTTGATTGAAAAACTAGTTGGGTCTTTAATGACCAATGAAATGAGTTTTATGACATATGTTAAACAAAACCAACTTGAGAACAACCTTCCAAAGAACAAGAAGGATTTCAAACTCCTCACTATAAAATTTAAAAAGTTCATGAAATAAAAATTAAAGAACAAAAAAAACGCAACTACTTGCTATGAATACAAGAAGAGGGAAGCACTTTGGGATGAATCATGCTCCTCCGAAGATGAAGAAAAAATCAACAAAGGCGAGGTGACAAACTATGCCTTAACGGCTTTTGACGATGAGGTAATCAAAACTCCTTTAATTTATTTCCAAATTACATGATGCTTTTCATAAGTTATTTTTAAGTTAGTTTAGAAAAATTATTTTTCTTGAAAATTACATGTTTAATAATGTGATGAAAATGTAAAAAATTGGAATCATGCGTATCATGCTAGTAATTTTGAAAATGATAATGACAATTGCATGTTTTATGAAAATACAACAAAATGTTAGATTTAAATGTAATGATAATCCTATGTATGTTTTTAAGAAGAAATAATATGTATCTTGATGATTTCTGATTTTGATTGAAAATGATTTATGTTCAATGAAACCATGCTTGATGTCTTAATGAAAATGAAAAGATGTTTGATATCATGCTTAATATGAAATTGTGCATACCTTGAAAACTTGAAACCATGTTTTGATGTCATGCTCAAAGTAGTGATGCATAATGATCATGCTTAATAAATTTATATTTCATAATTATGCATGATGATTTTTGTGATTTATGGATTATCGATCTTTGCCGTAATGAAATTTCTTTTTTGGTCTTAAACGTTGATGCATGTTTTTATTTAACATAAATCAAAAAGACATGCTTCTATGAAATAAATCACATGAATGGAAACAAATAAAAAGGGAAAAGCATTTTTCTTGAAAATTTCATTTTCTTATCAATTTTTCACTAAGAGATTGATAAAGTTGTTTATGTCTTTTTGAATCTCTTGAAAGTAGTTATGATGATTTGATGATTTGAATTTAAATGAGCTTTATCTTGATTTTTCAAGATTTATATCTTGAGATTTTTTAAGATCTATTGATCTCCTATTTTTCTTTTTGCTATTTATAAAAAGAAGAGATTTGATGAAATAAATCATGTCTTGTGGCATTCATGATTTGATATTAATATCTTTCATGACATGATTTTCAAATGACACCTTTGTATTTTTATGATGACTTAAACATTTACACCATTATGTTCTTCCCTTCTTCTTTTGGTGTTTACAATGACAAAAGGGGGAAAGAAAATAGCTAGCATCTCAAGAGAACCAAATTATTGCTAGCTTGAATGATAAACTTAGACATGTTAGAGCTCTCAAATGCATAAAATCTTCATATACATTTTTTGGATCATGATCTTGATTTCTCGAATTTTAGACTTGATCTTTCATTTTTGATGATTCAAATAATGATTGGAATATTGATATAATTATGAATGATGATTTGGTATTATGCATGCAATACTTCAACTTATGATAATGATCTTTCACTTCTTGAGTATGATGCACCATTGTTTTCTGATCATTCCTTAATGTATATACACGCAGACAAAGCAACATCCAAAGGCAAGAAACCATTTAGATTCTTTAACATGTGGAGTACTCATCCTCAGTTCCTTGATATTATCAGATTAGCTTGGAATGTTAAAATACATTGTTCGCCACTTTACATCTTATGTCAAAAGCTCAAAGCCTGTAAAGCAGCACTTAAAGAGTGGAATACAAACACCTTTGGAAATATTATCACCCGGGTTGAAATTTGTAGAAAGGAACTAATGGCAATGTAACATGAGCTACAACTTAAGCCGCAAGATGAGAATCTTATCTACAAAGAGTCAGAAGCCAGAAATAACTTCATGCAAGCCTTAAAGCAGGAGGAAAGTTTTGCAAAGCAGAAGTCATGATAACATTGGCTTACTCTAGGGGATTCTAATACTAAGTTTTTCTATGCTTCCATTGCTACTCGAAGGGCTGTTAATCACATCAGAAAATATAGAGACAAATATGGTAATCTTATTGAGAATTTAGATGAGGTTAAAGCATACACTAAGCGATTTTTTTATTCCTTACTCAATCAAG
>LVTN01001324.1:8660-74609 GCA_001649415.1 Musa itinerans
GGCACGGCTTGGTTCGGGTCCAAATGGTCGGGGACCTTGCTCGATGTCCCTCGGGGGTTGCTGACGGGGGGCCGGTCACACACGTCAGGATGGTTGGAGGAGCGTCAGGTTGTCTCCGGAAAGGAGTTCTTCGCCTCGGCGTTGGGGAAGAGAGGCTTCGTCTTCGTACCTGCACACAGGTCGGGTCGGAGGCTCGGCTCGACCCCTCCGACGATTAAGTTAGCTATGTGGGATCAAGTGACCCTCCTTTTTTCTCTTTTTCACTTAGTGCGCGGGGGTATTTATACGGGAACTTAGTGGTACCTGGAGCGCCTGTCCGCAGGGAGCAGGATCGTACCTCTGATGGCGTCTGACATCGCTGTTGGCGTGCCGTAAGAAGGTGAGCCCGAGCGGTCGTTAATGGGTCTCGGTTGACGTTTTGGCCCATGCTGGCCAGGCGTTGTCGGCCCGTCAGAGGCGCGGGGCGTCCGCTGATGTCACGGGGGTCTTATCATAATTATTATCCTTATCAGATGCCATACGCCAAGTCAGAATCCGTACTCCAGAGTATCAGCCAACACGCCTCATCCCAGTAAACTCGGGACGACACCATCCCTACACGCCAGGTCAGAGGCCGTACCGAGACACTGTCTGACACGCCCATCACGTCGATCCGCATACGACCGAATCTCATACAATGGTATAAAAGCCATTGGGGGACATCTAGAAAAAAAAAAAAATTGAACCCTCCACTGACTTGCTCGTCGGAGAGGCCACAATCGGGAATCACCCGATGAAGGCCATTTTTGCAGGAAGGTGGTTGCCCCCAATCTGCGAACGCCCCAACCTCGGAAGTCGCCGATCGACGTCCCCACGGCGAGCAATCAACCAGCACTTGGACCGTGAAACGTCGATCAGTACACCGCTGTGAGGACCCGGTTGACCTCGGAATCCAGCTTGGTCGTCAGGAGACTCCCGACATTGACCCGTAGACCAAACCGTGCTGACTCACCAGCCACGGTGGATTTGTTCCCTAACAACATATACCATTATCATTTTGAGAAAAGGTGAAAGTATTCTGAAAAATCATGAACAGATAGCTAATCTGATTGAAAAATGCAAGGAGAACATGATTAATTAGTTTGAATGGCTAAAACAAAAATGCTCATTGAGCTATTATATTAAATTTCCCTTTAATTATTTTGAGAAGATCAGAGTTTTTCATGCATGAAGGAATCCAATGTGTGCATTTATGCTTTTGCTGACTTAGTTTCAATATAGATTCTAATTGTTAATTTTTCAAAGGGTAAACCGTTTTCCCTTTGGAACTCATTTTACTTTTTTTATTTAAGTTATATATATATATATACACGTTTGTTTATTTACAATATAAAATACATAATCAAATAGATGCTTACATTAATAATATGTACTATAAATCATAAGCTATATAACCTATATATTAATTACGTATCTTATGCATGCATACGTTATAATTATCATTCCATATACAAATTTTCCTATGAGACTACCACTTGCGGCAATCATAATAGATTTCTAGACAGCTACGTTTACTTGATTCTCCTTTCACATCAAACTTTTATGTGGAATTGGATTGGGATGTGTGGAGGTGTTGCTCGCATCTGCAGGTCATCTTCTTCGGAACTATTCTCGTACAGCTTTCATTTGCCTTCTCTTGTTCTTCGTTTTTGTGTGTGCAGAAGTCAGTCCCTCCGATAGAAGCTCGCCACCAATGGACTACAGCTAATGATTTCTAGAAGAAGCCAAACGCGGCAGCTGAAATGGTCCTCGGTGAAGCTATGTGGAGCAGTGAGGGAGACGACCAAGGCGGCTTTGGTTTCAGACACAGGTTTGTGGTTGAAGACTTGTGAAATGGACCGAGAAAAGACAGGTTGAAGGAGATAGGAGACGGGAAGAAGACAATCGGTCCTAACGCGTTTACGTGTTATTGCATGTCGCTCATCAAACCTTTGACCGCTGCATCTTCCGCAATGCATTTTGTAAGTTGAAATCGATAAGTAGGTAAGATAGAATTGATGTCACAAGAACAAGTTTAATCCATTGTCATCTCTATCTCCAAGTATGAAGTAGAGATCAACACGAATGCCTTCTGCCAATCCAAATGAAAATAGAGAGAGTTTAGAGAATAGTTCAACTATTAAGGATTTAAAAGGTTCTAACAACTTAAATACTTAGTCTTTATATAGTATATTAATGTTTATCTCAATGAATATTGACCCTATTTAGTTAGTTCCCTTTAATTTGAACTCTTGAATGTATACTATGAATGAGTTATATGCACTCGCATGTAATTCTGAATTATATGTACATACGAGATTGATTTAGAAAACTTGTAGAGATACGTAAGAATAAAATTGTGAACGAATGAGCAAAGAATCCTACTGCAAACGTGTTCAACAAATAGATACAAAGTATTAAGGCTGCCTTCAACGAGCAAGCAAGAAATAATTAGAGGAAGAAGATGGATGCAAGCAAGACATGGCATATCTCCAACAACGTTGATGATATGGGAATCAAAGCAGTCATGCACTGCATGGGCCGGTGAGGCCTTCGCCGTCGCCCTCCGCTGTTGTCGAGCTCTCACCAACCACACCGGAAACAACGCTCACGACCGAGAAGCATTAGGAAGCTTCATGACGACCCCACTCACCACCATGGCCGACCTTCCCATGAGCTCATGATTCATTCACAAGTCTCGGCTACAGTTTGCAAGCGTTGAATCCATGGAAGTCGGACAAAGCCTGTCGTCATCTTCCCCACCTCCCTTTCCCTTGCATTTGGGTGGGTGTGCGTGTCAAAGCTTTTCCCAGTGCACGTATAAGCCTTTGCAGTCAAGTCTTCATGTGCAAATCTCAAGCTCTAGATGCAATGGACGTGTCTGCAACCCATCATTTCTTTAGTGAACCCTATCTCCCCAAAAGACCCTTCGAGTACAATATTAGTCAATCACAAACATATATATATATACATATACATACAATATGATGAGATCAATGCATAGATAGCTGCAGTGCCAATATGAGAAGCTTTGTTAAGCTGCATGTATTCAACTACTGTTTCCCTTGTTTTATTGTAGCATTTCTCAGATGATTAGGAGATACATTTGACAAGAGACAGTAAACTGAATCTTGATCAATAAAGGGAAACTATTTCTTGATTAAAAAGAAGGAAGTATTTGAGATGATCAAATGGATAAACAAATATGAGGGTCTCAAGTTTGTCTTAAAAGCTGAAACCAGAAGGTGAGTAAACTAAGTTTTCTGGATTCATTGTGGTACTACTCAGAGTTGTATCAGAAGCTCAGAGGGAGGAAAGCATTCATTACCTAAAGCTCAAGCTATATTATTTGATGCATTGGATTCTGAACCTTAATGAAAGTGAATATGCCATTGCAGTATCCTTAATATTCTTCGTTTACTCATAATGAGATTTTCCAGGATATTTAATGTGATTTATGCTTTCTAAGTTAACCATCAATAATAGTTAGCTACAGTGATTAATAGGATGGTCCTATCGTAATAATGGCATTATCATGAGGGCATTGTCGTAAACGGAGTCCGCCAGTAGATAAGCGCTTACATGATTCAGGCGGCTATTTATACCTTCGGATAAACCACTATGAACACCAGAAATCGAATTATAATTAATAATAAGAAGAATCAAGGAAAAATGCCCCCTTTTTCTTTCTTCCGAAGGAGGATCTCATTTTTCTATCCTTGAAGCTTCTTAAGATCTCATTCTTGATCCGGCGATTCCTCGATCCCGAGCTCGCCGACGCGGATCCGATCTTTGCGCCGGCGGACCGCGGGAGATCGGCGTCGATGAACTCCTGAGACGCTTCGGACCTGATCCGACAGCGATGGGGGCTTGCATGTCTTTGGAGGAACAAAGTAAGCTTCTTCTCTTCTTCTTTCTTACATCCCCTAGATGCTGGATCTTTAACCGTAGTGGAGGAAGGAGCTGCGAGGGCTTTCTCGTTGACTGACGATTTTGAGTGTTTCTAGCGAGATTTGTTTGTTTGGGTTTAGATTGAGCTGAATGGTTTTCATTCAAGATTGCAACTTTATGCTGCGTGGTGGAATTTTAGCTCGTCCCATGTGGAATGAAGCACTGTAGTTGATCGCATTGTCCCGATTAGTGGATCTTTAGGTTCACCAGGTGTATGAATAGGTCAAACTCAGATTTTGGGGAAGAAAGTCAGAAGTGAAAGCGTCTTAGCATCTCGACGTGGGATGAGGTATGGTCGTGCAAGAGTATCACTAGTTGGTCTTGACTCAGGTTGCATTTCCTTGGTTGTGTAGAAGAGGCCATTTGTCTCTTCACTGTTCTATCAGCTGCGGATGTATCTATGTTAGGATTCGAGGCAAAATTTTGCATCAATTTCTGCATCTTGCTGTAAAATTTTGTTTTAGGGATTTGCATATCCCAAGTGCAATGTGATAGTCTAACCAAAGATTTGTGTACATTTGTGGTACTTCAATACTTTCTTTTATGAAGGTTATAAGAATTGTGTGCATTTACTGGACAGCGTTCATAGGAATGTGGATATCAAGCTCATGCATCGGGATACCTATGATTTGCTATATCTTAGGGTAATAGTTTTCATGGGCTTGAGGGGGACCAAAAATATGGACCTGATATGTTTCCTAAGGATCCTGTGAGAATTTCATACGTCCAGAATGCCATAATGCACTGGGATAATGTCTTTTTAGGAACACGTCAAGGGAGAGACTTTGCTTTGACTAAAAATGACTGCATTTTTTGCTGTGGTTATTATCGTGGTGGTTTCTTGGTTGTATTTTGATGTTCTCTGATTGCATCTTGAGATGCTAGAGCAAAGGTTTCTTATCGACATAACTTGGGTTTGAATTTGTGACCTTTCAGTAAAACCAATAATATTCCCACCACCTTTACTTGAGCTCTACATTTTAGATCTGTCAATTATGTTTTGGTCAGAATCCTGCTCATAGCGACCTGGTCGAATTGGAAGAAATTGTAAGCAATATTGCAAGTCAAACAATTGATAGAACTCTCCATCTATACCATAACCCATTTGCGTTATTGAAAAACCATGTTAAAACGAAGAAAGATATATCTTTGTGTTGCATGGGCTGTGTTTCTACTTTTTAGAGGGAAAAAAAAAACTTGCTATGATGAAGATATGCTTGTTAACTACTTTTCTTTCATTATTTTCCAATAAACATATTTCCCTGCTCCCCCATCATAATAATATATCCATATTTCTTCTGACAGAGTAATCATAGCTCAAAATCTAAGAAGAACAAACAATAAGATCTAAAGAATGGGTGCTGAAATTTACAAAGTCAGCACAGGTTGAAACTTGTTGTGCCTGGAAGATATTGTCCTTGTTGTGTTTACTGTCGGTATGGTACAAATTTGGATATAAATATCCTTACTATAAATCGATAATAAATGGTCTTGCAACTCTATTATGTGTTGGTAGTCCAGTTTGTATCCATATTAAATGAGAGTTGTTGTTAAAACAACTATATGTTTGTACCTGATTTATCATCAATGTTGCCAGTTGAAATCAGTAAAGCAACTGCCTCGCTGTCCCCTGACGAGAATAATGATACATCTCAAAATAATGTTATAAGTGCATTAGCCCCTCCGAAGGATGTGGATGATCTGCGGCTGATATCTGGATATGGAAATGTCAATATATTCACGTATAGTGAATTGAGAGATGCTACCAAGAATTTCCGGCCAGATCAGGTTCTTGGAGAGGGTGGCTTTGGGGTTGTATATAAAGGTGTTATCGATGAGAGTGTCAGGCCAGGTTCTGAAACCATCCAAGTTGCTGTGAAAGAGCTAAAGTCAGATGGCTTGCAGGGAGACAAGGAGTGGCTGGTAATTTCTCCCTTGTACTTTTTCATTATTTCTAAACCAAATTTGTGATATTTTTTCTATCAGCATGAAATTTTCTTCACTGCACCATGTATGAGTTGGCAATTGTAGTGAAAAACAAGTTGTCTGAAAAATGGTGTGGAGGTTACACCTAAGGTCTTATCTATTTCATCCTCTTGTATGTAGTTGAGTTAATGCTGTAAACACCCTCAACTTATACAAAATAAAGTTGCCTACACAACAAACGGTTGCATTCTGCAGATCATGATTATGTTATTTAATGGCAATATCACTGATTGTATAAGTTGGAAACACTTTTATCGTTCTTTGGGAAATATATATTACATATTTGCTCTTCTTTGACTTTAGGCTTAAATGGATGTTCATCCCTAAAAGCAGATATCTAAAGTTGTATGGGAATATGAAATTTCTTCAAGTAACCTCGGTATCTTCCAAGATGTAATTTATGTTACCTTATTTAGATATCTTATGGAAATCCAGAGAGGCATTACTGTCAAGAGAAATCGTTGTTGGTCCCCCTTTGGCTCCATCTCCTCTTAAAATTCAGGAGTCATGACATGAGTAGTAAACTAATACCAAGTTTTGTCTTGGTCAGCTCCTCTATTATAAGATATATCCATATATCAGTTTATTTGGAAGTCCAAGATGCTTAGTATCGTGTGACAAAACCCTATAATAGAAATTTGGACAGCCATATGATTACCAAAGATGGATTCCTTTTCCAATGCCTCTGTGATCCATCTAGAATACTAATTAAATGAGTTACTTTTTGGGTTTTTCAGGCAGAAGTAAACTATCTGGGGCAACTTAGTCATCCAAATCTTGTCAAACTTATTGGTTACTGCTGTGAAGGTGATCACAGGCTGCTAGTTTACGAGTATATGGCTTCTGGCAGCCTTGACAAGCACCTATTCCGACGTAAGTACTTCTCTGACATGATTATCATTATGATACTTAACTAGTTATTGTATAAAAATATTAATATCTGAGTTTGTGGAATTTAGTAAATGGTCATTTGTGGCCATCTATCCATTATAACTTCATTTTTCGTTTTTGACAACATATAAATATTTTTTTAATCTACTATGAAGAAGGAAGACTTTATTACTAGAAACTAGATATTGCTGGCATATATGTACCTTTTTGTATATATGCATGGATTTGTTTATTATGCCTTTGTATAACAAGAGCAATTAATTGTAGCTACTAGCTATCTTCATCATATCATTCCTTCCTGCCACTGGGCTCTGTTAAGAGCAATGTTAGTAGTTTATAATTGTTTATGGACTCTTTCCCCTGGAACTACTAATCTGGAATAACCTACTTATACATCTAGATATCTTTATGTAAGAAAAAATTATGAAAATGATCTCATCTATCCTCGAGTTTTTTCATATATTCAAATAAATTTTATTTTATATTTTTTAATAATAACATAAATCTATCTTGTTATCCTCATATGTGGTTAACAATTAATAATAATTAATCCTTTATCCTTCCTAGTTACTAACAAGTAAACCGGTGGGTAAGTAGTAAGCTAGGGGCAAAATTAGTAAGTATTGGGAATTGTACACGATGAGTTGTTGCCTTTTGCTTATGAGCACAATTGCCCCTATCTAATTTCTGATATAATAAACATAAGTTTCTAAATGTACAATGATTAAGTATAAGACAATACACTATAAACAACTTTGCAACTTGGTAACTTTCTATATTCATTGTGTGTGTCTGAAATATTTCTACCTTCTTGACAGGGGTTTGTCTTACAATGCCATGGTCTACTCGAATGAAAATTGCCCTTGGTGCTGCAAAAGGACTAGCCTTTCTTCATGCAGCTGAAAGATCAATCATCTATCGTGACTTCAAGACATCAAATATCTTACTGGATGAAGTTTGTATCTCTTCCTGCACCATTGGACTGAATATTTAAATTCCCTAGAGCTATCTGCATTATCATTATCATATTTAGCAAATACAACTTGGTTACAGATTATTAAGTTCCTATATATATTTGTAGTCCATAAATTTTATGGCCATAACATTGGCAAAATTAGATAAATCTGTTATATGGTTAAGAGCACAATTACTTGCATAAAAAAGATTTCATTCAGTGTGAACTCATCAATTTCTAAATAATGAGTCTGTTCCATTCAAAAAAATATGCATACTTATTATTTGAAAAAGAAAATTGCAAATGTCCAGTATGTGAGCAACAAAAGTGGTTACTGAATCAATGAAAACAAGTAACTAAGGAACTCCATCGTATAATAATATTAAGGATACCCTTTTGAAGCATGCCCATATTGTGAAAGCTCATTTATATGTTTTTCATAACCTGAAAATATAGAAATCATGAAAACATGGTTGTTTCTCATCAATTGTCTAATGCTTGGTTTCACTTTGCAGGATTACAATGCAAAGCTCTCAGACTTTGGCCTTGCAAAAGAGGGGCCTACAGGTGACCAAACTCACGTTTCCACTCGGGTTGTTGGTACATACGGATATGCGGCTCCCGAGTATATAATGACCGGTGAGCTTCTCAAACCACAATCACAACTTTATGCAAAAGGGAGTGCAGATAATTAAGCGCTACTAGCCACTTTCTATCGAGTGTCTCAAATGTGTAGCGATTACATGTCGTTTTGTATATTTCTCTAGATGCCTTGCAGTAGGTGACTCTTTCTGGTTCTCTATTCCTTTTCTCTAAAGAAAACCCATGTTTCTGAGCAACTTTACCTCTATTTTAGGGTGTATAGATTAATTAATAACTTCTTTCATTTATTCCAGGCCATTTAACTGCAAGGAGTGATGTTTACGGATTTGGAGTTGTATTGCTGGAGATGCTTTTAGGGAGAAGGGCAATGGACAAGAGCAGGCCCAGCAGACACCAGAACCTCGTTGAGTGGGCTCGACCGCTCCTGATCAATGGTCGGAAGTTGCTAAAGATCTTGGATCCAAGAATGGAAGGGCAATATTCTAACAGAGTTGCAACAGATGTGGCTAGTTTAGCATATCGATGCCTGAGCCAGAACCCGAAAGGGAGGCCAATGATGAACCAAGTAGTCGAGTCACTTGAGAGCCTTCAAGACCTGCCTGAGAGCTGGGAAGGCATCCTGTTTCAGAGCAGTGAAGCTGCTGTGACTCTCTATGAGGCTCCGAAAGAGATTGTGAGTGACCATTTAGAAAAGAACTCCAGCGAGAATGGAGAGAATGTGCATGCCAAGGGAAGAAAGAAGCTTGGAAATGGCAGAAGCAACAGCGAGCCACCGCCTGTGGAGTTCAGTCAGTACAGTCCTTCACCTGAGTCTGATAGACACGAGCCAAGTAGAAGATCAATCGATCGTGACAGAATTCCAAGGCCACCTGCCTATTGAGCCGACGACGTATAAATTGTATTTCTTCTTTTTTCCTTTCCTCTAGAATCTGTCATTTAAATCTAGGAATATAACATGAGATCAGACATACATGAAAATTTTTATGGAAATTTATCGTCCTCCAACTATTTGAAGTAGGATGTTGTTGTGAACCTTTGATATATTCTGAAATAGAATTGCAGCAATCATCACCGTGTTGATGTTATTGAAGATATCAACTAGCTTAATTGGTAAAGATCTTGATTTTTTTTTGTTTCCTATTCTCCCTTGGAAATGTATAAAATTGATTATTTAAACCAAAAAACTAAGAAAGCCAAATATAAAACAAGAAATAAAAAAAATATTTAATATATCAGATATAATTTTGTTTTTATAAAACAAGAAACTAAAGAAGCCAAATATATGCATAAAAAAGGGGCCCTAATTTATTCGTGGCGTCATCAAAGGAAGCATCAGTCGTATTAAAGCCCAAATCCATGGGAAGGCCCATAGAAACCCAAACATCTAAGGGTTTATATGATCTCAGAATCGACGAGATCCCGACATCCATGGAATTGAGTCGAGTCGCGGCACCGATGGAGAAGGGCGCCAAGGTTTACTTCCACTACAACCACACCGACGCTTGTCGCCTCTCCAGATGGACCACCAGGTACGGATGGATCATCCTCCGATCTCTCTGTGTTGTGGCTCCATTCGTGATGAGAAATCTTAGATTCTAGATTCTGAGGGTTTCTGTTTCTTCCTTTTGGGTGTTTCGCCTTGGAATCAGGGAGAGTTTCCAATATCTGTACGCACGGCCGTGGCAGAAAGTGGTGGATTTCTATGCGGATTTGGTTAGCAGCGGGAATGGGGCTTCCTCGTTGCGTAGCTTGTTTCCCTCCGAGGTAAGAGTTATTCTTGGTGTAGTTTATTTCAAGGTTTTATTGGAATATGTTGGAGCTTGAACTGATAAGGAGGAAAAACGAAGGCGAAGTCTTTTCTATTCATTATTTTGGAATGTGAATTTTCCCCGCTGCCAAATTAATTTCAAAGCTAGAGCTTTCGGAAACTTCCACGTTTTTCCTATTCTGATTATGCTTTATGAACTTCATATTAGATTTGACAATATGGTCAGCATAGTGCCATCGTGTAGTTGGCCTTTTGATTTCGTTATCTATTTAGGTGTTAGTGTGTAGGGTTCTCTGTGCAAATGACTAAGTTTGGGGTATTACCAATTTTGAAGTGATGCAATAGAACTTCAAACAAAACCCAAATTGATCTAACAAACCATATATACTTGATGCACAAGACATCAGATCGATTGAGGCACAACTGTAGAAGGCTTGACCTTGACTTGGTTTAACTTAAAGTTGACCACTGATAACAAGATATACATAACTGATATTTGTTAGCCAGAAATGAACTCAAGTTGTTCCTTGCCGAGGTAACCATTTGCCTTTTTTTTTTCACCTTTATTTTAGTTTTGTACTAACAAAATGTATCACTTTAGCACTTTGTTCTTCCTATTCTTTTCTAAGTGGTATGTTTTTAACAACGCAAAGCAGCTAATTTGGTATTACTTAATATGCTATCACTTGCTTGTCTTTTCATACTAATTTTACCAAATTTTCCATTCTTTTTAAATAAAAGAAAACATGTCCTAGCACAGTCGTGTCACTATGCTTTTATCCTCAAAAACATTAGTTTGGTTGTGCCACATAATAAATGTTCGTATCTGACCTTTCTCGATAGGACCATAGTGCAGGTGTTACTATGGAGACGCCTTGTGGCTGCGAGGAAACAGAGACATCAACTGAACCCAGTAAACATCGGACAGGAAGGTGGAAAAGATTAACATTTAAGATTGTTTTGTCATATCATGGTGGAACTTTTGATGGGTGGCAAAAGCAGCCTGGTTTGCACACTGTTCAAGGGTAAGCTGTGGTCACGTTATAGGAATGAGGCTTAATTGTCAGCTCGTACTGACTCTTTGATTCAGGAAAGACAATCACCATACAGGTCATAGTATTTTCATCTTGTTTATTGTTTATATTCCCCTTCTTCTTTACAGAATAGTTGAACATTTTCTTGGAATATTTGTTGATGAGAATAAAGCTAAGCAACTAAAAGAGAAGTCCATGCCTGTTGAAGGCTGTGCTGTTGTTGCTGGACGCACTGACAAGGGGGTGACTGCTCTGCAGCAAGTTTGTTCATTTTGTTAGTTCAAAGATTCTATTTTTTTTGTCATACTGTAGTATTACAATTTACATATCTTTGCTACTTTTTTTTGTTTGATATTTTTTTGGTTTTCCAGTCGTTTACTGACAATTCATTCTGGTTTCCACTCGTGAGGATAACATCCCAGTCCTTGGGTTGTTCAACTTTCTACATCATGAAGCATTTTATATAAGTTTTTCAAATTTGGCATCCTAAATGTTTCGTTTTAAAAATTCAAAGATTACTGTATACTCTGCCTAATGGATCACTTATTCCTTGCTGGTTTTTACTTAACCTACCAACTAGGAAATTGGTCCAGATCCAGTAGATCATATTGAAAAAGAACTGTTGCAGTCTGCGAATGTTAAAGACCAGCATATTGAAGCCTATAGTCAGCCTAGTTTGAGACTAAGAAAGTCAAGTTTAATTGAATGTGTTTAATCTGAAGATTAGGGCCTCCAATTGAGTAAGTGCATTTGGAGATCAATATGGGTTTTCTCCCTTTTCTTATGGTAGGTCAATGTGGAAAAGCTTTAATTTGTCTATTAACGCTGTCAGTAATCTCCCTTTATTGGTTGACATTTCTTCTGGTAAATCAGTAATGGTTTAATATCAGTAGTTTAGCAGCTAGTTATCTTTCAAGAACATCCAATTTATAGTCTGAGATTGCTTCAATCTGTTAGAAGGAGCAGCAAACTGTTATAATGAAAATAACTGGCTTTTATTATTTTTTTAAGCATCTAAAAGAATCCTAGACACACAGGTAGAATATTCAAGCTAAACCACCATATGTATGGGCAGTCTTGCTTTTTGGTCGTACATCTGACTTGTCCTGTTCAAAGAAAAGAAATAGCGGTAAGATCAAAATAGAGTGCAAGAGATTTAAAGATTCAGTTCTCATTATTTTTTTGGCAATCCACCAAAAATTTGAAAGAAAAGGGTGTTAATAAGAGTATTGAAGGGTTAACAGAATCCATGTATTGGCAATTGGATATTGAGGAACTTACTTTTGAGAGTACGTCCTCTGTTTATTGGTTTTTCTTGGCCACCCAAGAATTTAGAAAACAATAATGTAGTTGATGAGATCTAAAAAGTGGAAGTGGATTGATGCAATGCAAGTCTTGCATACATCCAGATAAATCTAATTACTTTTCAGGATCCCAGCTGAACTAAGTATTGACGATCCTTTTCCTTTGTTTGTGTTATTAAATTGATTGTTGATAAGACTATGTGATATGAAATCTATTAGTTATTATCCTTATTGCTGTGATTTGAAATCTATTAATTATTATCCTTGTCGCTTTTGATGAGATCAGATTTCTATATCAAACTTCTAATGAAAGTATGATTTTTCTGGTTTCATTCTTGATTCTTTGTTGAAAAGCAAGCTAGCACCAAACTGTAAATTATTATAGCAGACCTGTGTTCACCTGTGATTGAAAGCCAACTGCATTGGACAATTTCTTATTTGGCGAATGATATATATTTTAGCTTCCGCATATGCAAAATGTTCTACTTGTATATGGATAAATGGGTTGGAGCGTTTTTGTGCAGACCTTTAACATAGGAATGTGCTATTATCCAGTTCTTTGTTAAACATAAATCTTACCATACTGGATACCACATGTAAACATGTACACCTTTACTATGTTACTAATGTTATTTATAGGAATTCTGTATTGGTTGGAAACATAAAAATGACATTTAGTGTTTTCATGCATTTGCATAAAAGATTATCTCCTGAAAATCTGTATCTTTTGATATCCTTCATTTGATTTAGACCTACATGATTTTGTCAATTGGTTAGATACTAACATACTTTATGAATCAGATATACACTATGACTTGGACATTTTATCGATTAGTTTGAAGTAAAATTCCACTTGTCATGAAAATTATTGACCATTCATTTTCTTAAGCTGATCTAGATATTGGTATCCATACCTCTTAATTTTTATTTTATCCTTTTACTGGTGCAAATAATAACTCTTGAAGGCATGCTATATGATAATTTTGTTGCATCATTTGCTTTACTTCTGATCAGCTTTCTTGTCCTTAAAACGCTAAAATATGAAGAAGTAATTGCATGCTATGCAATTGATTCCTAAATGTAAATTGTTCCTTCCTGTGTGCACTGCAGCTTGTTTCTCCCTCTTGTATATTTTCATTACTGAAATTAGTACCTGATAATTACTGGAGGGTGTATTTCTCGTTACAACAATTAAGTAGTGAGCACTAACAGTACATATTTTAGTTCATACATGTAGTAAAATGTGTTCCCAGATACATTCATGAATTTGGCATGTACCTTTATTTGCAATGAATACCAAGACATCTTTTTTTTTTTAATTATGACTGGTAGCGCAATCTTGGTGCTGTATCTATATCCTCTTTTAATAATGACCTTGTAATTTCCATAAATAAGATCATGTTCTTTGCCATAAGAAATTTTGTTCATTTCTATTAGATGACGCAGAAGCATTTATAAACTTACTCTTCTGGTTTCACCTAATTATATCTTTTCCGAATTACTAGATACCTGGAGGAAGGATGTTAAATGTGAAGACATAAAGGACACCATCAATGAAGCAGTTCCGGGGAAGCTCAGAGCTTTGCATGTGGCTGAGGTAGGTTTCTACTAAAGTGCATTCTCTTTCTAAGGATCTTTGATATAAAGGACATTAATTGGACTAGGCAGGGGACCATTTAATGAAGTTAACATATTGCAACTATGTAGTTGAAATTTCTTTGTCTATTATATCCTTCAATATTGCAACTGCTGACCTGGTAGTACAAGCTTCTTTTACTGTCTTTAGCTGTTTGCTAATCGAGACTTTATCATCTGGTGACTTTTTAGGTATGTAGAAAATCTCATGGAACCTTGGTTTTGTGAACTTCTTTTAATCTCTTTGTTGGTGGTTTCGAGGCTTTTGTTGAACAAAATCTTTCCTTAATAGGCTACATTGTGTCCGTTCATCTGGTTGAGCTCCCACATATTTTTTACCAAAAAATCCGCCTGTGCAATTAATTATATTTTTCTCTCTTTATGACTGTAATAGATATGATAAAGAAGTGAGACTGCTTTATATAATGGTTAACAGAGGGAAAGATATGCTTTTGTTTCTTTCTTTTATTATGGTGGAGTTTTAGGTTGATGTAGATGGTCCTTGGATACTACTGGTTTCCCTGCTGGGACACTGGGATGTTGATCCCTTATACTTGTATCCAGTATCTCTCTTCTGACAGCAATGGAAATCTTTAAACTTAATAAGCTTAAAGATAGCTCACTGAAATGCAGTTTTCCCGCAGCATAAATTTCATTATAGGATGAGGATCTAGAAAATTACAGCTAATTTGTTTTTGGTGCTCAACTAGCAAACGTCACATACAGTATGACAATTTATCTTTTTGGCCTGCCCTTGTGATCCTGTTTCTTTCTTTTATCTGCCTGGATTAATTATTACCTGGTTCAGTTACATGCCCCACATTATTTGTTATTTTTAAGTAAACCGATTTGGTGCCATCTTTAAATTAATTCTTACATGATTTAGCCACAATGTTTTCTATATTGTAGGGCACCTTAATGATCAGATATGTAATTTCAATCAGTAGTGACTAAGAGAAACAATTGGACTTTTGGTGGCAATACATTATTAAAGATATAACAGAATCTCTTCTTTGAATAGGTTCTTTGGGGAACAAAGACCCTTCATTTTGTTGGGAGTTCCAAACACTTTTTGTTATTATCCTGCTTCTCAAGTTTTCCCTTATTGTTGACAATTCTCATTGTTTTTGTTTTGTTTTTTTGTTTTCCAGCTCAAGTAGAATCTGTAAATGTTTCATGCTATCAATTTTTTGTTGGTTCTTAAATGTATACTTTTATCACATTATAATTGTTTTTTGACTTCCTCAACTTGAGGTTCATTACCACCTTTATTAGGTTTATAACAGTCACCTTTTTCAAGCTCCTGATGGGAAAGAATTATTGCAGGTTGGACGTGTATTTCATCCCAATTTTGCAGCCAAATGGAGGCAATACTTTTACATTCTTCCCCTTAATGATAATGAAGAATTGATCATAAGTAGTTCTGAAAATGACTGGACAAGGACTTCTGATGGAGAGGACGATGACCAGATTAATAGACTGCTGGAGGGTGATGAGAAAGAGCAGCAACAAACTTTTTCCCATGTGAATGAAGATGATAGCCCAGATATTGTTGGACTGAAACGAAGAAGCTTTAGTGTAAGCAAGGTGGATCAACTCCTAAGAGAGTTAGAAGGGAAGACACTGTCATACAAAATGTTTGCACGTGATACAAAAGCTTCAAGAAGCGTGTAAGAACTGCTATTTAATAACAACAAAAACAAGTACGTAATGGAAACAAGTTAAAACACAAACTGGATATTTTTCTTAAAAAGAACTAAATGATGGCATCTGAAACTTAAAGTGTTTAATATAGGAAGTGTGCCAAAGGTACTTCTGCTTTTAGGAAAAATGAAATTGTGGCTGGAAATGATTCCATCAAATATTTAGATTATCAAAGGATTATGCATAACATAGAGATTAAGAAAACAAGAATTGTTCATACAAGCACACCAACTCTCTCTCTCTCTCTCTCTCTCTCATATATTACGATATGACTTAGATTTCATGTAACTGTTAGGAATTTGTGACCTGGCTAGGAGTAGCTGCAGTGACCATTCTCTTGTATGAATTCCTGGAGCTATTACTCTTGGATTCTTTCATTGAGCAAGCTGTACTGTTCAAATTGAATTGATTATTGGATTATTGATTTCCACAATAATCATCTTTCAACTGATCATGTTTCAATTTGCAGTTACATGGAAGATAAATCCTTAGGCAATTTGAATCTCTGTTCATCTGCAAAGCTCAACAAGTAGATCAAGTTTATAACACTCAACAATTACCTAGATGGAAAAGAGGAATTGCTTGTCAAATAAATATGAAACCTTAGTTTTCAAACCTGTTGTCAGCTTTTAAGTAATTTTCATCATGGAAGTCCTCATACTAGTCTAAATATCACTTATGACCAAGTTGTTGAGTTGTTTTAAAGAACTTTTTATTTATTCCTTCTCTTAGTTTAATATATTGGGACTCTGAATCTTTTATTGTTCTATTGATATAGAAGTTATTTCAATTCACTATATGACTTTCTTTCTCCCCTGATTTATTCTTGCAGTGGACCACCAACAGAGTGTTTTATGTTTCATGCTCGAGCTGCAGAAACTAAATTGCCCAGTGACACTGAGGTTATTTTATCTTACAAACATGACTGCATCTTAAGTCGCAAGAATGATTTATTGTTTGGAAATTGTTTTGCCTATATATGAGATTCACCTTTTATTTACTAAAATGTTTATCTTAAAATGTTTCAACTTCAGTGACTTCCTTTCTGCAAATCGGATTGTTTTTGGGTTGTTTTTGACTGGAATACGGTAATGGTTCAAAATTGTGTCCATGTCACTCCTATGTCTTGGTTATCCCTGTCCATTGTTGTGCAACTGAAACATGTCATAATTTGAAAAATGTGTGTTTTTATTCTGAGAGGATGTTTGTTTGTTTCTAGGACTATGAATATCTTCAAAGGGTGATGTGTGTGGAGCTTGTTGCTAATCGCTTCTTAAGGAAGGTAATATCACTGTTATACTCATGGCTTTGAATCTTTTAAGCAGCTAAGAAGGTACCAGTAATCTTCTAACATTAAATGATATTGATATGCAGTAACAGGCTGTTCTGAACCAGCCACTATCTGATAAATTCAACTTGTTGCTTTTAGTTCATTTTGGTGAAATATTTGGTTTCTTCTTGTTTTCCTATTCATAATCCAGTTAAGATCATCAATCAACTCTTGGTGGCCTGCATGGTTTTCCTTCAGATGGTCCGAGTTCTGGTGGCAACTGCCATCAGAGAGGCAGCAGCAGGCGCAGATGATGATGCTCTAATTAAGCTGATGGATGCCACATGCAGGCGTGCCACAGCCCCTCCTGCTCCTCCTGATGGCCTTTGCCTTGTTAACGTCGGATACGAAGAATTCAAACAAGAATTTTGTTTGATTAGATGAGGTGAAATAGGCACTTTTTTCCTAATTTTTTTTAAAGACGCTAACTTAAGGCTTTCGATCATGTCTGACTAGGATGATATCATCCACAGCCATAGAACTTTCATTTCTTTTAGGCATTTCTAGCTATTAAGTGTAGCACACTCTCTTTTACAAGTAGCCAGCATTGAATTCGACACTGTACCTGCTTGCAGCTTGGTGAAGTCTGATCTGGCTTCTCTAAATGGTTTTGCTGTTGCCTAACCTGACCTGCTCACATACCTTCCAGAAGACAAAGGTACAGAGAACTCTGATTGTGATCAAAGTGTTCACTTCCATTTAGATTGCCAACACTTCTTACACAAGCTTTTTTTTATGTTTGAGCTGTTAATTTTTTTCTTTTAATATTTTATCTGTAAACTACATGTTGAATTAAGAATGTTAAGTTGATATAAAATGTCAGGAATTTTGTTTGATTTGAACCTGCTTCCTAATATGTGCACCCTAGTGGCAGTAATCTGTGTGCAACTCCCTTTTGCAGATGATGTTTCCAGAGTTTAAGCCAACACACAATTCCAATTTTCATGGCAGCAAGGGCATTTATCATTGTGGCTATCTGTGCACATAAATCTAGTCCACCAATTTTATCTTAGAATTAGAACATGCACAATCTGAATAAATAAGATAGTCTTGACCTCTTTGACTATCATGCATGCTTATTCTATGATTTGATCTAGAATGTAACTTTTTAATTGATCTATCAAATTCAATAAAACTTTTTCAGAGTTACCTTGTTTGTGAGCTAATTATGAAATCTCCAGACAAAAGGCAATTTCAGTTAAAACATAGTGCAACTCCCTTTTGCAGATGATATTTCCAGAGTTTGAAGTCAACACACAATTCCAATTTTCATGGCAGCAAGGGCATTTATCATTATGGCTATCTGTGCACATAAATCTAGTCCACTAATTTTATCTTAGAATTAGAACATGCACAATCTGAATAAATAAGATAGTCTTGACCTCTTTGACTCTCCTGCATGCTTATTCTATGATTTGATCTAGAATGTAACTTTTTAATTGATCTATCAAATTCAATAAAACTTTTTCAGAGTTACCTTGTTTGTGAGCTAATTATGAAATCTCCAGACAAAAGGCAATTTCAGTTAAAACATTGAGCTTTGAAGTCAAGACACTGAACTTAACAGTATTCAGATTGTTGTTTGAGCTATTCATATTAGTGAACTAAGTTTTGATACCTGCATTGATTGATTAATTCATTATTGGAAGCAGGAAAACTCTATGAATGATGAAGCATTCTGATGGGCTATTTGTGCCATGGAAGAAGTTTATCATCTCATATTGTTTAGCCTGCACAAAACTACTGTTCAACAAGCTCTGAAATAATATTATGATAGACAGCCAGGTTAGTACAAATGAAGGTCTCCTCCATTGTTGATCATTACATGCATATCAAGTGCCAATTACCAATGTGCATGCTTTCCCTCATTACATACATCATATGGGAATACTAATTTCTATCAGCTAATATACAATCTGTAGTCTTCAATTACACTCTATCAGGCTTCACAGAGATGAAGCATTTTTCACCTGTTACCATGCTAACCTATATTGTTGTCTCATTCACCTTGGTTTTCATGTGGGACCCATCTGCAGGCTGGTGGGCCCTAGATCCATCTACCAATCAGAGAGTGGTGGCCGTGGAGAGGTTGGTGCATGCGGCCCCCTCCTGACATGGAGGAACCTGTGTCGTCCTCTTCTTCAATGGCTGGCCATGGAAGTCTCTGTGAACAGCTTAAACCAGCTCGTAGGCAACCTGAGACATAGCATGTAACCAAAATTGGACTCCGTCAAACTCCCTTCACATCCATCTCCTTCCCTTTTCTTCTCGCTTTCGTGTCAACCTCGTGCCCCAACTATTCTTAGCCCTTCACCTCCACCCTCCACCCGCCTCCCCCTCCTCTCCCTCCTCCCATCTCTTCTTCCATCACCACCACAATGCTGTCACAACCCATCTGCATTCCCATCCCAGTCCGCGCCACCGCCGGTTGGACCTCCCCATAGGCTCCCTGGCGCCGCGCCATGGCCGACCAGTCCGTGCCATGGCCGCTGCAGCTCCTGACGCTCCTCCTCTCTCTCATTCCGTGGCGGCACCCCGCGGGCGCGTCGGACGACGGCCGCATTCTCCTCCAGTTCAAGGCGACGCTGTCTCCTGGTGTCGGCGGCGACGCTGTGCTGGCCACATGGGTCGACACCCGCGGCCCGTGCATCGATCAGAACGTGTCGGCATGGGCCGGCGTCTACTGCGAGAACGGGAAGGTGGCGACGCTGCAGCTCGAGAGCATGAGCTTGTTGGGCGCGCTGGACCTCGACATCCTCACGGGGTTGCCGAGCCTCCGCGCGCTCAGCTTCAGCAACAACAGCCTCGAGGGAGCGATACCAGACTTCACGAAGCTGCCGGCGCTGAAGTCTCTGTACCTATCGTGGAACCGGTTTTCCGGCGAGATACCGGACGGCATGTTCTCCACGATGCGAGCGCTCAAGAAGGTGTGGCTGTCTCACAACAACTTCTCGGGGCCGATCCCGGCCTCTCTGACGGTGCCGGAGAAACTGATGGATCTGGGGCTGGACAGCAACAGCTTCGAGGGGCACCTACCGGATCTCTGGCAGCCGGAGCTGCAAGTCGTCAACGTCTCCTACAACAACCTCGAGGGCCCGATTCCGGTGAGGCTCAGCAATATGAGTGCAACCTTGTTTGAAGGTCAGTCTCTCTCTCTCTCTCTCTCTCTCATCAATATATATATATATATATTTCAATCATATCATACGAAACTTTCATCATTCTCAAGTTTAAGATACCTCCAAATTTATAACCCACCACTGGTTGGGTTGCAGTGATTTGACTCCAACCCAAGAGTCAAAGGAAGAGCTTTCATCAACCAAAACCACCTTAATAAGAACACACACCCCCCACTACATTTTTATGCTATATATATATATATATATATACATACATACATCACATCAAATCAAAGTAACCGAGTCATAAATGAACTGCACAGGCAACAAGAATCTGTGTGGCCCGCCGCTGCTTGTCTCATGCAATCCACCAAAGAAGCATAAGCTCGCGCCCGCTCTCCTCGTCGCTATCATTCTGATCGCAGTTGCAGTCTTGTTAGCACTCATCGCACTCATCGTCTTCCTCCTCCTCCACCGCCGTAACAAAAAAGAAGAGACCACGGTGGACCGACCTCAAACCAGTACTAACTCCGAAAAGATCGAGCACTTGGAGGCAGCAGCCGATGCTGAACTTGGATCAGAAAAACACCGCGGGGGAGGGAAGAAGGCCCCTAAGAAGGAGCAGGGCAAGCTGTCGTTCGTTGTGGAGTGGAGGAAGAAGTTTGACATGCAAGATCTCCTCCGGGCCTCCGCTGAGGTCCTCGGCAGCGGAAACTTCGGGTCTTCCTACAAGGCGACCCTGGTCGACGGCCCTGCCGTCGTCGTCAAGCGGTTCAAGGAGATGAAAGGAGTGGGGAGAGAAGACTTCCAAGAGCACATGAGAAGGCTGGGGAGGTTGTCCCACCCCAACCTGCTTCCTCTGGTGGCCTACTACTACAAGAAGGAGGAGAAGCTGCTGATCACCGAGTACATCCCCAATGGAAGCTTGGCCCACATGCTACATGGTAGTAAACTGCACGATCATGATCTGCCTCGCGATCTCATGCTCCACATGATCATGAGCTGCCTCCATGCGCAGGTAACCGCGGCTCGAAGCTTCCACCGCTCGATTGGCCGACGCGGTTGAAGATAGTCAAAGGCGTCGCGAGAGGCCTCGCGTACCTCTACGACGAGCTCCCGATCTTGACCGTCCCCCATGGCCACCTCAAGTCATCCAACGTGCTGCTTAGTTCCTCCTTTGAGCCCATCCTCACAGACTACGCCCTCGTCCCGGTGATGAAGAAGGCTGCCGCCTCTCAGGTCATGGTGGCCTACAAGTCCCCGGAGTGCGCCCAACACGGCGAACCTTCCAAGAAAAGCGACGTGTGGAGCTTCGGAACGCTGATACTCGAGATCCTAACAGGTAAGTTTCCGGCGGATCATCTGGCGGAGGGGAGCGCCGGCGCGGACTTGGCGAGCTGGGTGAACACCGTCGCCGGAGAAGAGGGGACCAGCAAAGTGTTCGACAAGAACATGGAGGGAACCAAGGACAGCGAGGAGGAGATGTTGAAGCTGTTGAAGATAGGTATTGCGTGCTGTGAGGCAGATGTCGACGAGAGGTGGGAGATGAAGGAAGCGCTGGAGAAGATCGAAGAGCTAAAGGAAAGAGAAGGTGGTCCGGAGCGTTCTTTGATCAGCAGCGACGGCGAAAGCTTCTCCTCGAAAGCCATGGTGGAAAGATGAGCTCTCTTTGTCCACCAAACTGAAGAAATGAGTCGAGGGGAAGACTTCAAAGAAAAGTGACACGATTTACCTTTCCATTCCAAACATTTAAAAGCAGATGTGGGTGATTAGTGTTGTAGATGTTTCTTGATACAAGTGGAGTGTGTAAACTGATCAAATTTGTCTATTTTTAATATGCTAATTTAGGACAAAATCACATATTTGTCTTTTTCTTCCCTGTTCTTCCTGGAGATCTTTTGGTGGCTCCATGGATGGTTGGCATTCCTTCTATTTTGCTTGTGTGATCTGGGTATCTATAATTCGATATGGTGTTATTTGTTTGTGCCATCTCGATGTTTAAGTTTTGCGAGACTCTTGTTCTATAAGATAATACAAAAGTCATTCCTGGAGATCTTTTGGTGGCTCCATGGATGGTTGGCATTCCTTTGCTTGTGTGATCTCGGTATCTATAATTCGATATGGTGTTATTTGTTTGTGCGATCTGAACCGATCTGAACCAATAGACTGAACCAATGAACGAATGTCGTAAAATTATTAAAACCAGTTAAGTCCGTGAAAGATATAATATTTTTAAGATTTTCTTTAGACCAAACGGTCATCGTTAGGCACACATAAATAGTTGGAGACAATTAAACTCGAGGTGGCAAACACATTTGAAAGAATAAAGAGGAAAAGAAACAGATATATGTGCTGACATCCATATAATTTGACTATTTTCATTTATGAGCCAGTGATCAGAATCACCAACACGGATGCAAAGATATATTTCAAGGAATTCTTGCTACTTAAATGAGTGCCAGGCAAAAGGTGAAAGAAAGAAACTACAGCAACTCCTCAGTACCAAATGTTTGGGGAGGCACAAGAGGTCAGTCTGAGAAAGATAATACAGATCATGTCCTTGAATCCACCATAACCTACTACCTACTCTGCATGAACACAACCAAGAACAACTCATAAAGCTGTTCTTCACAATGCAGCAGCAGCTTGAGCCAAAATGTAGATGCAGACAATGCAGCAGCAGCAGCTTGAGCCAAAATGTAGATGCAGCAGTTTGAAGATGATGCAAGTCTGGCATCTAAAAAAATAAGTCAAGAGTTACAACAAGCTGTCGCCTACCGTAAAAAACCAACCATTGACTTCTTCAGGCCACGTCAGTGAATCTGACTGGGATCAAATAGATTGTCCCGATAT
Source organism: Musa itinerans (assembly GCA_001649415.1). Classification (NCBI taxonomy): domain Eukaryota; kingdom Viridiplantae; phylum Streptophyta; class Magnoliopsida; order Zingiberales; family Musaceae; genus Musa; species Musa itinerans. The sequence goes on from LVTN01001324.1 coordinate 31,812, forward strand.
GGGGTGTTTTGCAGCAGAAGCTCCTGGGGCTGGTTGCCACTTCGGTGCATCGTAAATGGTAGCAGCTGAGGTGGTTGAGCTAGAGGTTGCCCGTGTATCCAGTGACTCGAGGAGTTGATCGTAGGTACCATGGGCTGTGCTGTACTGGTGTGACTAGCATCGACAAACTCGACGATGGAAGAAGTTTGTCCAGGGTCAGGAGAGCCCCAAGAATTGGTTGACAGAAGAGAGAGAGCACGACGAAGATCTGGTGCTCCGCCCAAGTTCAAAGCCCCTGCAGATGCCTCTGAACCTGTAAAAGAGAACAGACATAAGCAAAACTATTGTTGTTGATCACACAAAGGATAATAACATTCTTGACAAAGAAAGAAACACGATTGTTCTCCAGAAAACAAATGCCTTGGTTGAGTGCTCTCTACATAATCAAAATGGCAAATGCCCATACCAAGTGCTTGAAGGAGAACCGAGTTTAGGTTTTTTAGCCTTGACATTGACAAACCCCCTTCTGGCCACCTTGAGGCATTTCCCGATATCATCTCTAATAAATTATGACCCTATTTAACCTTGACATTGGCAAACCCCCTTCTGGCCACTTCGAGGCATTTATCGATATCATCTCTAATAAATTATGACCCTATTGCCATTGCATCATGAATGCTCCTTTTTATAAGCCACAAAATCTAACATGACTTTATGTATAGTTGCATCAACTTTAGTGCATAATGGAACAATACAAACTTAGCATACATTGAGCAAATGGAATTGCAGATGAAACCACATGAAGCAGGTTTGCCCTCATGTTTTTTGAATGTTCTTGTGCCTGATTCATTATAGACATCTGCATATAACACGTCAACAATGACAATCCCATAGAACAATTCTAAGAAGTCTGCAGGTGTTTACTCTCTCAAGATAAGACAATTGATATTTTACAAAGAAAAAGCTACTCTAGATGCCTACAAACTGGAAGGTTTAACTGAAAAATTGATGCAAAAGTCAGATTCTCAACTAGATTATGCAGGGAGAATCTGGAAAAACAGCCTGCATACCTATAACATAGAATATCAACTGTAGATATAACATAAAATGCAAACTAAGATGAATTCACGGCCAATATCGATGGACTGAAAGCACCAAAACATGACTGATTAACTTGTCTAGGATATATAGGAAAGATGAAAACAGATATAAATGAGGTCAATTCCAACTGATACGTGTTCAATGACTGCACTGGGGAATTCTTGTCCTAAGATTTCAATCATGATATTGATCACACCAGGGATATTCATCATATGGATTCCAATATTTGAAAGTTTAGCAATAGGGATATATGAATTGTGCAGAGGGAGATATAAATTTCAATTTCAAGGAGAATAATTCGGAATATTGAGGGCTCACCATAGATCACTCGTCAAAAGCAACAGATAAATGACAGCTTCCTAACTGTTAGCTCATGTCAACACATAAGTTACCTTGATTGAGAACTTCAGTGGCAGTGCCTTTGAGTGGCAAGAGCTTATCTACATCAGGATAAAGCGTAAAAAATCCATTTGATAGCTGAGCATTTGGCAAATGCAATTGTGCATCAGTGCCACCTTCTTTTGGTGATTTTTCCCATGACCCTTTTTGTGTGAGCTTGAAACTTGGCAAACCTTCAATATTGGTGCTTGCCACAGGTTTCATATGACCAAAAGGAGCCTTATTCCATAGCAAGTTCATCTGATGTTTATCATCTGCAAAAGCCAGGTAATGTTCAGCAATGAGAAATGCAGTACAGAGAAGTTATTTCATATAATTATCAAGTATCTCATTGGTTTTTGGATATAGTATATGAAAAATAGTCAATAGAAGAATGGTGTGAGCAAGATAATATAACAGTTAAAAGCCAGGTAATGTTCAGCAATGCGAAATGCAGTACAGAAAAGCTATTTCATATAATTATCAAGTATCTTGTTGGTTTTTGGATATAGTATATGAAAAATAGTCAATAGAAGAATGGTGTGAGCAAGATAATATAACAGTTGATCATAGCTAGAAGTATGCCGTAAGATGAAAAGAATGAACAAATTATGTAAGAACTCATAGAATTGCTATTTGGCATTCAATCACCACAGCTACAGTAGAACAATGGAATTTTTTTTCAGCACAATGATAGTTAATCTGCAAATTGTCTTAAGGTGTCATTTGATTACAGATGGTGCTTCCATTTTGATCACCATCTTAATTAGACACAACTCAATTGTTCTTAATCCTTTAGAAGAGTTAATATGGAAGATGTACAACCGAGTGTTGTCAATGTTTTATAGACAACATAAGATAAAAGAAATTGTTAAGGCCAAGATTCTGTTGTCCTTGATCTATGTTCTCCGGTTAGAACAGGTCATCATCATAGAATGAATAAATAACATATATATTCTCAAATAACAACATTCATTCGGTATGTGGTATCTGACCTACTGTTTAAAGAATAATGACCATGGGCCACAGCTACAGTAGAGAACAATGGAATTTTTTTTTAGCACAATGATAGTTAATCTGCAAATTGTCTTAAGGTGTCATTTGATTACAGATGGTGCTTCCATTTTGATCACCATCTTAATTAGACACAACTCAATTGTTCTTAATCCTTTAGAAGAGTTAATATGGAAGATGTACAACCGAGTGTTGTCAATGTTTTATAGACAACATAAGATAAAAGAAATTGTTAAGGCCAAGATTCTGTTGTCCTTGATCTATGTTCTCCGGTTAGAACGGGTCATCATCATAGAATGAATAAAAAACATATATATTCTCCAATAACAACATTCATACCGTATGTGGTACCTGACCTACTGTTTAAAGAATAATGACCATGGAAAATGTATTCAGAAACTTTACATTTCATAACTCTGCCAGGCACAATTATTATCACTCTTTAATGAGTGTAATCTGTGGTGACATGTTAAGTTTAAGATAATATTTAGAGACCAGAAGGAATCATGCTCTCCCTTTACCCCTTTAGAATGGCCTTCTAAGCCTACTTCACGCAATAAGCCGAGTTGAGTGAAATGAACATGAATGTATCTTTAAATGAATGTTTCATTCTCGGTTTTAGGATAAAGCATAGGTATTCAAGGTAGAGTTGAACTTCCAACAGACTGATATGATTATTGCCCTACTGGAGGTAATGAAACCAAGCAAAAGAAGGGGCTTATATTTGTCTTCATTGTAATTGCATACTCTATTGTATAACAAGACATCATAATTTATTCTTGTGTTCTTCAACTTACTTTTGACTTAGTTTGATCAAAGTTCACCCAGAGCTTGAATAAGGACAGGCTCGATCAAACTAAACTCACTCAGAGGATAAATTGTCAATCTGGTGGGTGTTGTCGCAAAGCCTTTCGAACAATCATATGAAGACTCAAGTGTTTAGCCAATTATCATTCGTCCATCAGTCAATTTTGCAAAATAAAAAACACACAGTATGTAGAAAAAAGGTCCTCATCACAAAAGAATATGTTTACTGGGTCAAATGAGTGCAAGATAAGTGTAACACGAAGTCCACAAACAAAGACAAACAAAGTTAAAAATAATGTAAATCCTATAATCTTTTTCACCAGTGCTGTCTTTCCGGAGGTAGCCTTGATAATTATCAAAACTAGTGTGTGCTTCTTTGGTTATTCAGTTAACTATCGCTTTCATCCAGCTTTTTACAATGAAGTTTCCTTGCTAAAGTCATTTGACTGTCCAGATCTGAAACTTATTGAGCAATCTTTTAAAACAAGGATCATAGAACTCTGTTTTGATGAAAAGGAATCAAGACTGTCAAGTGAAAATGGATCATAATTCTACTAAGAACTAGAATCCATGAACTTGACATGAGTCTATAACACCAGAGATTGATCCAAAAATGGAAGATTTTTTTTTTTTTGACGATGTGTTGAAAGAATAGGTGTTCACAAAATTACAAAGAAATGAAAAGTAATTCATGTTTAGGCAGATGTTGTGCCATGTCAAGAGAAGAAGCAAATAAGAGCGCACTAATTCTAGTCTAGTAAGCCACTGCTACATAAAAGCGATGAAATATTTTTATTGTCTCGCAAGTTCATCTTGCCAAGGCACATATATAAAGTAGCAACGATACGATCAACGCAGAGTCGAGTAATGTAGTGGTCCATTAGGTTCCAACAGTACCCCTTAAGAGTCTTCTCCTAAATAAGCAGGGAAGAGGTACCCTTAAGATCCCATTTCTTGTGCGAAGACAATGTTCGTAAACAGCCTATCGTAAATCATACTTACTTTACAAGATTACAACAAATCAAAAGGGAAACAGTGGTAAAACAAGAAATGTTTATACCATAAAGCGATGAAGAAAAATTTGTCGAATTGAATGAGATCAAGTTCGTCCGTGGCTTCCGACGTCGTGCATTATGATCAGACAAACGTCTCCTGCAGCTTCTCTTTTTCTGATCAAACTCAGACAACTCATGGAACCTTGAACAAATCAAACAATGAGATGAGAAATCACTGCAGCATAATGATTGGGGTAATATGCATAACAATTCATGGGACTTTTATCTTGTAGAAAAGGACGCTCAAAGTCGTTTAGTCTCAAGTAACCTGCTGCATTGCTGACAAAACCTGCGCTCCTGACCACCGACGATAACCTTGGGCCATTTAGAATGCATCTCGCAGACCCTGTGCTTCCGGTGATAGTCCTTGGCTCCACTGAGGTCAATGTTGCAACCCTCAACTTGGCAGCACGTACTCTGTGCACTCTGATGTGACACTCTCGACTTCTTAAGCACAGCAGTCGGTACCGACGCAGAATCCAACGACGACGACAAAGGGTGGTTCTTTGAGTTACTCTCAGCTGAAACATCCTCAAAGTAGGTTCTCTTACCGAGCTTTAGCCCTATCTGTGATTCCTCCAACCCGGCCGCGGCCGCCGGAAGCAGGGAAGAACCAGATTCCTGCAAAAACTTGTTCTTCTCATGAGTCTTCGGGTTTGCATCAGCCTCTGGTTCCTTTCCTGCTTTCGATGAGGAATCAAAGGAAGCAGAGATGGTGCTCTTGGATGAGGAACCGTTCCCCAATTCCGAGCCAGAGGAAGCACCGCCGCCGAACAGCTTACAGTTCCCTCCGAACGGCGCGTGGTTGTCCCAATCCCACAGCAAGGAAGCGTTCGCATTCCAATCCATCATCCGAGCAGAGAGATTGCATGCACTATCGACCAACGGAGACCGAAATAAAGTATCAAAGCCAGAGGGGGAAAAAAGATGAGCTTTTTCATGTACCATCACCCAAAAAAATTCAGAAAAGATCAGATCTTTAACGTACTGTTTCCCCAAAAAAAAATCAAAATTTTCATGTACTATTACCCAAAAGTAATCAAGAACAAGAGATTTGATGTACTGTTCGCCCCAGAATCAAGATTTCATGTACGATTGCTCCGTAGGGTTACCAGGGATCAAGATCTCATGGGCCTCAAGCAGCGTGGACAGGAATCAAGATCTGAAAACCTAGGGAAAGCAGTCGGAGTACCTGTAATGTTGCCGCCGACCAAACCCCAAAGTCAAAGTGGCAAGGAGAAGAGGTCTCCAGCGACTTCAAACCATGGTGGGGAGTAAACTATTCAAGCAGGTACAGTGACAGGCTCAAGAATACTCTCCCACCCCCACTCCCCCCCCCCCGCGCCCCTCTCAGCACCCACACCCTCCCTCCTACTCATCCATCTCCTTGTCCACGGCAGGAGCCAGCAATCAAACAAGCGGGCTGTTGCTATCCATTCAATGACAAGTGGGCTGTTGCCATCTCTCAATTACCTCTTTCTTTATGTCCCTGTTATCCCTGCACAGTAGCACTGTGCACGACAGTAATCATCAACCTTTGTCACCTCCATCTCTCATCCTTACAAGAAAGGTTTTTACTGTTTTACTACACTGGATCAGTGCGCAGACAGGGAGAGCACCAGAGCCCAGGTGAATTGGACGATAGTTTACTGAATCTAATCAAAGCTTAGTAAAAAGGTGAAATGCCACGGTGATCTCTGGGTGGGGATGACCACATGCATTCCTGACACAAACAGCAGCAAAGCTCAATGAATTGACTGCTCTGTTGCATACCTCTCAGGGCACTCGTCCAGAAAAATAAGCCCAGAGTTGTTTGGAATTTGCATCTTCACTCTCTGTCTGCTCCATTTCACCATCTTTTACTCTCCTCATTCTGAGAGAATGTCATACTGTACATGGATGAAAAGAATTTGGTTCATGAGACAAGGATACTTACAAGTATGGATTTTCTTGGAAGAATTGGGAGCTTTTGGCAGCAACATGATCAAAGTTACTATCACTTTGATTATGGTAGTATCAACTCATTTCAGAGTAGTTCCTAAACCTGCACCAGATAGCATCAAACATATTCATCCAAACTTCACCAAAATACTGGATGACATGTTCAGATTAAGAATTGCAGTCCCTGTATCAAGTTATATTGTTTTTTGAGATTTAGAAAGAAAATATTTACAGTGGCTATCTTGGATTTGTCTCACTACATCAAATACTATTATGTTGTTAGCAACCATTCAAGTCCAAAATGGACATTGTTTGATTAGTAGATGTTGAAGAACAGGGCTCTGAGAGAGTAGCATTACAGATAGAAAGTTCAGTGCAAAAGATGAGCTTGGGTCTTCATCACCTACCTTTCTCCTAAGAAGGAAGCACACAAGAAGAGAGCATTTGTGATCATTACGACAGTATGTCCAAATCTTGTATGGAAATTAGCCATCCATGGAACAGAACTTATAGTCTTGAATTCACAGTTGAAAATAGAAGGATCCTTGGCCATGGAGAGTGTGATGATGATGATGATGAACAACAATGAGAGATGATGATACAGACAAGAACAAGCCACTGAAGCAAAGAAGCTTTTGAGCAAACATTGTGGAAAGGAGACTTCTCTGTTGCACTCTTTAACCTTTTTTGCTTTCCTTTTCACCAGAAAGTTCTCTCCTTGAGGTTACCTACCCCACCCTAATACAGCTGAACCATGCACTGTTTGAGCTGACCAGCTTTGTATTTTGCTATCAAAACAATATAAGAAAAAATGTATCAAATACAAAAAAGAGAGATGATAATGATTGTTGTCCATTTCTTAGTATTTTAGTAGCCATTTCAATGGAAATAAAGGCTAAATTACTACTGTAATCAAGTTTATCATTAATTTAGCATATAAGATGAGGGTAAATTACAAATTCTGAATTTTATGATAACTGGCTTCATTTGAGACTAATATTTTAACCACTAAAACATTCCATGTGGTCGATAATTACAAGTTTTTTTTGTTAATTGTTATAGATTGTTATCACAGTATGCACTGTGATTATCTGACAGTCATTTAAAACCAGGAACTGAGCTGATCTCTTGAACATACTGAATCAAGAGCAGGCTGAAGCTTCTTCCAGGTCACAGCATCAGCATTGTGACTAACCATTTTATGAGAATCTATACATTGATCTTTGGCAGTGTCAAAGATTAAGAAGGAATTGTTTTGAGGGAAAATGTTGCCTTCAAATTTAAGATAATAGAAGGCAACTACTGTTTTTTTAAAGGTGGAAATGGCATTTAAATATAATTAAAAAAGAGAAAAATAAACACCATTATCTCCTTCTGATGTCAATTTGCAGATTTCTAGGGACCTATCTCCTCACTTTTCTAGTATTCAGTCAATCTCTCTGTTCAATTATTTCATCACAATCCTGAAAAGAGATTAGATACAGAAGCACAGGACCCACTCTTTGGCAAAGATGACTATTTAGCTTGACCATGTAATCCCTGAAACTTTTATCTTGGACTCCCACAAATCTACTTTGTGGGACTCTTTATGTGAAACCCACCATATCAAATCATGACCCTCAAAAAGTTATTGGGATGATTTTGTCCAACTAAACAACAAAACTCCAAGTCCATATTTGACACCTTTTCTTTGGTGAGAGAAGCATTGGGACCAAAGTAAATGTCTAAGGAGATAACTGTTTCCCTATCCTCAGCCCTGCCAGTGGTCATAAAGGACCATTGACCTTCACTGGTTTGGCTTAAGATGATATGATGTGCTTCAGTTGGTGTTTGATGTGGTTAATTGGATTCATTTCTTTGAATTTTTTTTTTTAGTGTTTGAGTAATTATTGGATTCACCTGGGAAGTGAATAAAAAAAAATCATTTTTTCACTTTACAAAACAGTAACCTAAATTGTCATTTTCTAGCTGCATGGTTTATATCAATATCACCAACATAAATGCAATTTTGTTGCTCATAGGATGGATCTTCAGTCACAGGAAAAAGAAGACAAAAGAGGAAACTGTGAAGCTACCTCTCTGCATGTGAGGTTTCAATATCAGAATCACAGATACTGGTGATAGGGATCATCCAAAAGGAAAGTTTTATGGCCAAAAAGTTTCAGACCCAGAAAACAGCTGTGGTTCCTCACCAGTGGGAAGAGATGCAACTTGAACATGATCACTACAGAAGCCTGAAAGCTTTGATTTTAAATGTTGAGGAGACTTGTCTGCTTCTTCTGGCCACTCATGATGCATGGAACAGAAAGCAAAGGATCACTGTTGAAAAGCTTCATCTTTGAGAGGCAGTTGTCAGTGAAGAAGACTGGATTCACTCTTCATCACACATGGATAGTGGGCCCTAAGCTCTGCTATGATTAGCATTCATAAATGTTGCACATGCCTCATTTTAATGTTAACATTGATATATTCTGATCCTGGAGTTATCCAAGAGCATGTTGTTTTGTAGAACAAAATGCAAAAGCCAATGTAAGTTTGGAGAAAGTGATTTTGATTCATGACTTTAAAGTAATCTAAAGAAGGGGAAGAAGATTATGTATACCTAACGTTAGTGCCAACATCAAAAGCCTTAATGATTGATGTCAGGGTTTATGAAATAGGATCTTTGTGTTTATAGGAGGATTATGTAAACCATAATGCAGATGTAGACTTACTAGATCCGACTCGATAAATCTATTCAGAAACAAATCAGATAAAATTCATATATTGCTATGAAAAGAAAAAAAGAAACCAAAGTTCAAAGCTTAATTCTTAGTTGATGATCTACAGCAGATTTTGTCTTGCTGATCGCATGATAATAAGACACAATGAAGTTAGCATGTCTACACTAAATCAGAGGCTGACTACTGCTGCTTATAACAGTAATAAGAAAACAACAACCATCATTATCCGTGTCCGCGATTTCAGTAATAAGAAAACAACAACTTTGAGTTTACGGAAATGAACAAAGTTTCCTCCTCTGAGCACATCAGGAGAGATTTCACAGTCTCTCTTTCAACTTTGTGCAGCAAAAGAACAACAAAACTCATGGTGACAGGGGATGGATCCATTAGAACACAATAGAAAAATCAAAGCCGATGGAAAATTGAAGTGCTATGATCAACCATGGTTACAATTAAATAAAAACAGATAATTATTATCTGATCTATCGAATGTAGTCTAGTCGGCTAGAACAGCCTTTATGGGAAAAAAGACTACCTCTATATTGTTTCTACCAAAGAATACTTTGCTCATTCTGTGATTAACACTCATTCTAGAGAGATCAAATCATCATGTACTAAAGTTTTGCCTAATACATGCATTAGCGCTTCCTTAGCAAAAGCAAAAAGTGTATTATAATGTAAATGAATACTCCTGTCACTAGAACATAATTACAACTATGATTCAGGAATGGCAATATAGCAGTACATATTTCACGCTAATGCCAGTGTAAATGGAAGAACCATATACCAAAAGAAATTAAGGCTGAGTTCCATCTGTGTTCGTGTTTTCCATGATGTTCCAGAACCAACATCAATCATGATGTTGAATTTACAGGTTGTAGTCGACGGATCCTTCTCGGTGATGGTCGCCAAGCCTGAGAATCCACAGGCCCTGTCATCCTGGCCATTCTTCTGGTAGTAGCTGTTGAATGCATATGAAATGTTTCCTCGCACATCAAGATCCCCGCATGATGTCTTATATCCAAGGCTTGTGCAATCTGCTTTTCCACATGCATAGCTCACGCTTGGCGCAATCTCAGAATCATCAAGATTAGCTGAAGGCTTCAGCACACACCATTTCCTGTCCAAATATTTGATATCCTTTGCTCTAATTAGTGTACTAGAATTTGATGCCGTGCGGAGATTTAGCTGATATTTTGGACTGCCATCGTAGGCAAAAATACCCCAATGCCTCTCAAAATTACCTGGCTGGACACTCCTTTCATCTTCGTCGATCAAACTAAACAGATAGGCATCGATAGGTCCAGGTCTCAGTGGTGTGCCATTGCTATTTGAAATATGGTTCATGAAACCCTGATTGAATCGTTGAGCAAACAGCGGATTTGCATTTATGTCTCCATCGGTGGGCCAACCGATCTCACCAACAATGATAGATACATTCCCGAAGCCATTCTTCTGCAGTGCCGCTATGAGAGTATCATGGTTAGCATCAAACACATTACTGTACGTAATTGTGCCATCAACTATAGGGGTTGGAGAACCTTCAAAGAATGCATAGTCCACAGGAAAATTGGGATCATTGTAGAGACTGATGAAGGGGTAAATATTGACCGTAAAGGGAGCACCATTGTCATTAAGGAATTTGACGATAGAAAGCATGAGATCATGGATGTCCGTGCGGAAATCTCCACCAGAAGGTTTATCGCTTGATGACCCATAGACATCAGCATTGAGAGGGACTGTGACTTTGACCTGGTTGCTCAATCCAGCTGCGATAAGAGCTGCTTGGATATTTTGAAGTGCTGGGTATGTAGATCGGAGAAAAGTCCCATTGTATGTCTCTAAGAAAGGCTCATTACCAACAGCCACGTACCTGTCGATAAGCGTGAGATAGTGCTTAACAAGGCGAAAGAAATATCATAAAGCTTAAAAGGAACAATAATCGATCATTGCAGGTTGCATATCTTTAGCTGTCATACAGGTGTGGTTAGCATACATTGGTCAGAACCCGTGACAGGTATCTGAAGGCTTCAGCTGTTTTAAGACTAACTATGCTTAACACTTTCATTTCCAAATATCCACTTTTGTCAAAACAAAGCCACTAAGAGAGTTCTCCTAGTTTTGTATAACAAGTAACATATAAGGAAGGAAAGATCTTTCAAATATGTTTTGAGTCATTTCATTTTCTGTCATTGTATCAATATGTTTTGAGAAATTTGTGTACAGAATCATGAGTGTCATACAAGCACTCATGACCACAGTCAAAATTAATACTTACCATGAATTGATAAAAGTAACTCCAAGTACCTGTAAGCGCAGTCAATTCACTTACTGGGAGCTCTTAATTTTGAGAGAGAATCGAATCTTAGTTTCTTTAAGCTGCCTCATATGGCATTGGAATTGAGCTTGTTATTCAACTCAAGCAATGGCATCCTAACTTTGAATGCTAAACCAAATACAGTAACCGTTCTACAAAGAGATTACTGCTATTATCTAAATAGATTAGTTGTCATTTCCGAATCTGCAAACAGTTTCAAACCTGAAAACAAGGATCATTTGTAATAATGTTAGGTAACAGAGAGGACAAAGAACACATAAAGAGGGTCCAAGGAAAACAAAATATTCCTTGCATCTTCAGGTACTGTATCCACAGCAAGTTCATGTTTGATACATGGAATTGTTCTTCATGTTATTTTTATTCCATTATTCACAACCAAATTGGGTGAATTTGGATCCTATAAGATGATTACCATCTTAAAGTGCTGAATCAATCATTTGAATCACTTGATCCTTATACTGCAAATAAAGACTGCATTCTTCCTTCAGTTTCAACAACATAAAAGAACTGCATAATCAAATAGATATAAGAAATTGAACCTGATATCAACTCCATTGTTGATATATTTCGAGACATTCGCCGACACCCATCTCCCCGCCGTCTTCTCGTCGGCCGCAAGGCCAGCCAGCATGTCGTTGGGAATCCCCACCATCACCTGAATCCCGGTCTTGGCAAGGGCACTCAGAGTCCTATCCGCTGCATCAAACAGCTTCACCTTCTGGATTCCATTGTCCTTGAGCATCTGAACCACCGTGCGCGGCGGCAGCGGGTGGCTCGCCTGTGTTCCCCAGTTGGCACCAATCCCACACACACCCCCCACCAAACAAAGCCATGACACCACCTTCAGGAGCTCAGATGACCTCCCCATCTCAAACTGCTGATGCATCATCCCCCCTACTATTGCAACCAACTCTGAGCTCGAATTAAGTTTAAGAAGTATTATTGGATTAAAGCAGAGCTCAAAGGTGCAAACCCCCTCAAGAAGCAAAGCACACAAGCAACCGAGGTTCATAATTCTGCTGCAAAAGAAGATAAAGGATCGAGGAATTCAACTTTAGACAGGTCAGAACTCATCTGCTGCACTGCACCAACTATAGAAACCTAAAAGATAACAGGTGGGGAAGAAGCGTGGTTTTCTATCACAGGAGCGATGACGGTGCGAAAAGGAAGAGTAGCTTCTGGGAGAAGAGGAAGCCAAGAATCTTGTCGTGGAGTGAGAGCAGAGATCAGGTCTCTGACAGCTAACCAAATGTTCTACGTGGTGGCCAATATAAAAGATCATATTGCGAACGAAAAGGCGGCACATTGGTTCATCTTTCTCCTCGTTAGGAAAGAAGAGAGGGCGGATTTGCCGGAGTTGGCTTGAGAGTGTTCTGGTGATGCTTACTCTGACAACACGATGGTCAAAAGGTCGAAAGCACATTCCACATGGCCTTCCACAGGCTTCCATTGCGACCCAGATCTCATCTCTAGAACTTCCTTTTGTGTTACAGAGCAGAATACGTTTCAGGAAGAACTTGCTCATGGATATTGATTTCACCTCTCAAAACATTACTTATAAAAGCTTTTGTTTGAGAAACAGTTACATACACGATAACAGGTCATCTGAGATGAGATTTTAGAGAGAGAGAGAGAGAGAGAGAGAGAGAGAGGAGCAGGTTAACAGATGCAACCAAAAAGAAACTAGAACAGTGTGTTGGGCACCTACAAAGAAGCATGTCAAAGAAAGTGCTTTATCAAGGTGTGGAGTCTAAAAGCCTGGATGCTAATAATGTCATGCTCCAAGGCATTTAATGTTATCACATTTTTGTAACAAGTTGATTTGATTCATCAAGTTGTTCTACAAAACACAAAAAGAGGCCTTCGATCCACCAGACCAAAGTCCCTCATCTCAGACTAAAACAAATTATTCATGTAATTTTACATCCACCGTGATCTAGAAATAAAAAAAGAGAAAGAAAAAGTTATCATGAAAAAAGCAGCGTATAAGAAAGCATATATAATTCGGCATACAGAGGGCTTTCTCATCGCATGTGTTAGAAAAATACATCAACAGATGAAGGCACAACCCATAAGAGCATAACCCTCCACCGAAAATTAATTTGCACTGTCTACAGCAGATATGTCTCCACAACTGTTCTACCAAACTTCTCTTGAACATCCTTGGGAGTTTCGATCTGTTTAGAAAAAAATTGATATAGGCAAATTATGTCACTTAAACCAACAACTGACAGGAATATAGAAAAATCATGGCGAGCATGGTTTGGCGATATCCAACTTACAGCGTTCAGGGCTTTGAAGAGAGCCTTGATAACGTTAAGGGGGTTCCTTGATCCAATGATCTGCAAGTAAGAGGAGCATTAGCAAAGACTGGACATATAGAAACAAAGACAGTGCTAAGGTCTCCTTGATAAATGCTGCACCTTCGACTTGACATTCCTAAAACCAGCCAAGTACAGGACAGTTTCGACAGTTCTGCCTGCTGCTGCCATCCCACTTCTCATAGGACCAGGCCAAAGGTATATCTAACAAGTATTTTGAATAAACATGACCCAGGTTAAACACCTCAAAATAATTAAAGAAAAAGAGAGATGGTGAGGTGTTGAGAAATCCATATACACCTTGGTTTTCTCATACTTGGCTTGGATAGCATGAGCAATTGTGTGTTCTTCATACCGCTCCACGTAATGAAGATTTTGGAAACATTTCTCATATGCCTGAAAAGTGAAAGTGTATTTGTTGGTGCTTTATAAATGAATTTACGATTGTACCCTACTTTTGAAAAATAAAATCTACTGCAGACTGCAACTAATATATTATTCATATACAAATAAGTATAGGTGCTCTTCTTTTTAAGGAGCCTTTTAATGTCAAGAATTGAGGACTATCTGTTCAGGTGTTCAACATTTATCTGAGTGCCAATATGTCATTTGCATATTGTCAGGAAATCACATGATGTTTCCTTTATAATACTGCATTTGGGTTTTAAAAAGATATAAAGAGTAAGCATTCAATGTAAACTAACTGATGTTTTACTCCAGGATAAGTTCTGTATACAATGGACATTTTAAATTGCCAATCAAAATGTCTCGATCATTTTATAAAAAGAAGTGAGAATTTTTCAGGCCAACATGTTGTATGAGCAGTAAATCATTAAAGGCATTATTAATCAACAGTTTGTAAAAGCCGGCTCTCCTCATTGACGCCGGCTCTCCCCACTGCCCGTGCACACTATTGGACAGTTTGTAAAAGCCCAAAACATGACATTTTCTGAGTTAATGCAACTAGCATAGAAGATGGTATTTTCTAAGCTATTACAAAACATACATAACCCTAAAATCGTTAAATCATTATAATAAACATAAAAAACTATTTCTCACCTTCTCTTCAATCTTCAGATCGTTCCAATTTTATCATCTATCTTTTTTCCGTCATTTTATGTCACCTTCGACGATTAAGAGGAGGAGGAGAAGGGGAAAAGGGGGAAGAAAATGGGTTGTAGGCAAGGTTTTTAATCTCGTACCGTACCAACGTACCGAGCTTTGCTCAGTACGCTACGGTACCAGCATACCAACGTATTGAACGGCATGTCTAAAATAGGCATATCCTTTTAGGAGAGAGTTTGAAAGAGTGTAAGAGTGAAATGGATTGAAAAAGAGGAGAGGAAAGGGTTTAGAAACCCTTTATGATGCCTCCAACGATCAAATTGACCATTTGAAAATTGTTATCTATCGGTACCGCATGGTACAACCCCGAATCGCCCGATGCGGGGCCAAAAACCATATAATGCCTGGTAGTAGGCGATCCACACGCCAGCCTGCTAGCAGATCGGTATGTACCACCCGTACCCGATGATACGATACGAAATTAAAAACCATGGTTGTAGGTAAAGAGTAAAAAAGAATTATTGGAATTAAATTATAAATTGAGGGCATATACGTCTATTATAAAGGGATAATTTAAAAATATTCAAAGTTCTTAACATGGAGTTGTAAATAACAAGGGGGGTTGCAAATAGTAATCTCCTATAATAAACACTTAAGATATGGATATATCAATTCTAGATTGTAGAGGAGTTTGAAATTTTGCTCAGTCAATCCATTTTTAGCATTCCAGCAGCAGATTAGGTTCAAATAGCATCTTCATCAACCTTATCACTGAAGTTGGCATTAAAATTTATGGTGAGAGTCTAATCATAACCGGTCTACCTCAGTTAGTTGCTTTCCAGTACAAGACATCATTTTGTGGACAAACAAGCTAACATTTTAACAGAACCAATGAGGCATAGATCATCATCATTAACAGCATTTATGCAAATTTAGAACTGCATAGCCCATGAATTGTTCAACTACATACCCTTTGGATAGCAATATTAGCAGTTGGTCCTCTAGCCTTGGCAAAACCAACAACTCCATGGTAATTCCCAGTGGCTAGCAATGCTGTGTATTTTGCAATTCGCCCTCCCTAAAGTTGAATGACAAAATAACATGAATCTTGAAAAATGACCACATCCAGAGAATGTTAAAGATGAGAAAGTTACTTACCTTTGTAACTTTACATGGCCGATTGACATCAATTACCTTTACATCAAAGCCCTGTAGTTATTTCAAAAAAGTCAATTTAGATTTCAATCAAAAGAAATAAACAGTTCCAAATTAATAGAAGTTACTCAAAGATTGGAAAGTCTAAAAGCAGCAGTCAAATGAAAACCCTAATATGTAATGCAGGCAGCTAGGGCACACGACAACATCATTATATATAAACCAAATGGCTGGGATGCATGGCCCAGGTTCCAGCTCGGAATAGAATAAAGGCCACTTTTCTTTTCGTGTCTTCCCCCCTTTCTTTTTCCCCCTTAATTTCTTACTATAGTACACCAGACAGTAGAGTCAGCAGCTTTCAAGTTCCAAAAGGTATATGCAATTAAATAAGAAAAAGTTTCATGGTTTTTTGCAATTTAGATTATTAGCACAAACAACTATCATACGAGTGACTTCTATAAGAAATCTCCTAGCAGAATGAGAAGCATATATCCTTGTGAATAACAGTATGTTAGTAGGGATGCCCTATGTACAAGCCACAAAATTGGCATGAAAATGTGTTGATGCTATCAAAATGACTCAAATGGGATTTTTTTTTAATGCACATACGTGTACATATATGTGTGTGTGAGTGCATGCATATGAAATGTATTATGGTGCAACTGGTGATTAGGGTTCCAGTCATAAACATAGTCTCTTTGCTTGCATGGGAAAGGTTGTGCATATTGACCCTTCCAGACCGACCCTACCTTGATCAATGTGCATTGGGCCTTTTACTAGGATGCAACTAGTCTAAGGTCAATCTATCAGTTTCTGACATGGTATGTGCCCTATCCTTTTAGTCATCATGCCCTCTGTACATGCCAAAATTTGGCATGGCCATATGTTAATGCTATTAGCATGACTCAACATGTGCTAAATAGCACGGGAATCCTTGTATTGTTACATGTATATGTGCTAGGTGCAAGTAATTTAAGCTCAACTTATCATTGATAAGCCTGACAAGGCATTTTTAAAGCAATATATAATAGCAAACTCATATTTGCAATCATCTACTATGAACATAAATTTAAGCCTATTGGATCGAGATAAATCTTCTCATGTACTTGAAATCAGAGAGAATATACCTAAAACATTTAGCTTTAAGTGAGATCTGAAAATTTTATATGACTTACTTTTCTGTAGAGAGGTCTTCTTTTTTTCTCTGTCAGAGAATTTCTCTCCTCAACGAGATCTTTAATTTCCTCTTCCAAGACTCTGCTTTTCTTCCCAAAAGTATGATCAAGTTCTACAAGCTTCTCCTCTAATTTCTTTTCTATGGCATTAAGTTTCTCTATCAGAACATCATCTTGCTCCTTTCTTTCACTGAAATCTTCGTCATCTTCCTCCAGGCTCCCATGTATCATAGATTTCTCCTTATCAAAACCAGCACTGTCTACTATATCTTCAGGAGAGGCAATTTGCCGATGCTGAATAACTCCAAAATTTGCAGGATTATTTGGGTCATAGGCTTCCTTGCAGTCCATCAGCCTAACAGCTCTATTTAGCTTTTGGAGGAGAATGAATCTTTCTTTTCCAGTAGATTCCTTAAGACGATTCATCAAATCACCAATGACCCTGTATTCCAAAGGAAGTTTCAAATGTCGCTGCTCAAAATTGTCAATTTTGGTCATCCATTTGTGAGCTTCATCAAGAGTTTCTGTCAGAAATAAACAAAAAAATAAGCTATCATGAAGCAACCACCACACTGAAATATTAACTAACTCTGTGCGACAAAGGATTTTACATTGAAATTCACTAGAATTTATACATTTCGAAATATATGATAAAATGTATAAAACAGATGCATGATGTAATCAGCTCGATGGTTTAAATATGTATTACAGTTACCATAGACATTAAAAGAATTTAGACCACGATAATATGTAATTCAGTGTTAATTGTGAACAGCAACTTTACTTAGCTATTAGATTAAGGACTCTCTTAAATCCATATCCTGTACACTCTCAAATCGGATGATTGGAGTTTAAGACTTTAAGTAACACATCAGATCCATATCATAACAGTACCAATAATCTGTACCAACTTTCTTGTAAATAATCAATTTTGCTCCTGATATTATTGAGTTGCTTGCTTCTCTCCTGGTTCTCCATCACTATCACAAAGTTGATTCACCTTTTTCATTCTCATTCTGTGCTGAAGACGTCCTGTAATTGTCTAGACCATGCTCACAGTTCATTCTACTAATCGATCTTATATCAGATTTGGTTATTTTTCATTATCATCAGAATTACTTAATCTACTTCATGACAATCTAAAATTCCAAATGAACACCTTGCATTTACCAGATGCTTCCTAAAATTCCTTCTCCTATTGGTCGTAAAATAATACATTCATCAGAATGAATATTTCACAATGATTTTTACCTGGCATCACTTCATACCCCCACAAATTCAAGAAAGTGCTCTTGACTAGCATGATTTTAATAAGATCTGACAATTTGAAGGAAACATGAAAAAAATGAACTGCACCAAGTAAAAAATGATGAAACTTGCCGTAATATTATCTCCAAGGATCCCTCTCCCCACAATTTATCATTACTAGAAAAAAAACTAAATTTCCACAACCAAACAAAGGAAGTTTAATGACTTGTCCTCTCCCGAGAATGATATGCAAACTTTGCACGGCATTAAACTTCCGCTCAAACACAAGTTATCTCTTCACAAGATCAAATCTTTAACCTTGTGCAACACAGATTTAGCATGATCGAACGTCCATTCCAACAAATTTCTTAGCCGTAAGTAATATAGACGATTTTTAACAGACATTGCAAATATCATTGAAGTAACCAGATTCAAGAAAGCCCGAGAAGTACCGGCCTCGGCGAAGTTCTTGAGCAGCTCCGCGTGCCGCTTGCACTTCTTCTCGAACTCATCCAGCCGCTTCTTCACCTCATCGGGCGTGAACCTCTCGTCGTCATCGCTCTCGGAGTCGGTGGGTACCCAGAACCGATCGGTGCTATCCAGGTCCTTCGCCTTCTTCTTCTCCAGTTTCTCGATGAGCGGGGTGACCCCCATGTAGTCCTCCTCGTCCTCGTCCTCGCCGTCTAGGGCGACCCCGGCCTTCCGCCTCTCCTCCCTAGCCATCTGCTTCTCCCGCTCCACCTCGGCCAAGAGCTCCTGCACCACGCGGTCCCCCATCACGGGGTTGGTGGAGAATGGGCGGACGGATCGGAAAGCGAAGGGCGTCGTGTGAATGGGGAAGGGCGGAGGGGTCGAAAAGGGAGGGAGGAGGTGGATCCGGGGGATCCGATGGGACGGGCAGAAGGAGAGGAGTCGCGACCATGAAGTCTTGAGCTTCGTGGTGATTGCCGCCATGGATGGGGGACGAGAGCCAGAGCGAGAGAGAGAGAGAGAGAGAGGGCGGGGGTTCGGGAAGACACAGGGGTTTTGTGTTTTGTTATTTTTTTATGTGATATAAGCGAAAAAACTTTGACCTTTGGATCTTTGATGGACGGTCAGGACATGATGCAATCGATTGTCATATTATCTTTCATGATCAACTTACGAATAAGGTACGACTTAGATCGCCCATTTGGTGCCTGACACGCAGAGAGGGATGTTATTTGTGTCGTTACCTAAGTAGTGTCATGATACAGTATAAAACAGTTCATATGTGGCCCGTCATCTCACCTCATCTTCCTATTTTTTTATATTTTTATTTTTTTTCTCGTCGCCAGCAGATTGATCGAGACGGATTGCGATATCATGATTAGTCCGACATAAGGATTAGGCTTAGGGTTAGGGTTACGGTTCCGTCGCTTGTGGCGGCCAGCGGGAGGAGAAGGGCGGAGGAGGAGGGAGGGCGGGGGGAGCGACCGATCGATTGACCGACCATGACGGGGAAGGCGAAGCCGAAGAAACACACGGCGAAGGAGATCGCGGCGAAGATCGACGCGGCGACGACGAACCGAGGGGGCGGCAGAGCGGGGGTGGCGGACCGGTCGGGCCAGGACAAGGGCGGCCACGCCAAGCTGGAGTGCCCCCACTGCAAGACCACCGTCCCCGACCTTAAGTCCATGCAGATACACCACGACGCCCGCCACCCCAAGATTCCCTTCGACGAGTCCAAGCTCGTCAACCTCCACACCAGCCACGCACCTGAGACCTCCAAGCCCCGCCCCGGCGTCCGCGGCAGCTTCAAGAAGTAGCGCCCTCTATCGCCTCCCCTCATTGGTAATCCTACTACTAGCATGTTCCTCAGTTCGCCCTTGCCTGCTGCTCCTACTTATATTAGTGTCATCGTCATCGTTGTCGATGTGCTTCTTGTACCTCGACCTTTGTGCACGATCGATCGTCATGTCGTCCTATGTGTAGTATGGCAAGCAGGTATATGTTTGTGTGGTGGAGAGAGGTGAATAAGCTGTTATGATCAGACCCTGTTATATGGTGTTCCTACTATTATCATCTTTCTTAACTCACGCGTCGCCTCTCTTTCTAATTTTTCTATAGCTTCTCCAGGATAATTGCGTTCTCGATTACTTGTTGGAGTTTGCAGTTTTTGCTCTGTTGTGTGGAAACTTTAGTTAATATTGGAAATAGCTGTAGTCGTTGCCTTTTGAGGTGTTTAGATTGCATGATTGTGATTGATGCATGTCAAGATAGTTGTTTCCAGATCTAGGTAAACTGAATAGCAATTCCTGTTTGTTAGTTGAATTATGCTTGGAAGTCTGAGGAAAATTACGTACCAATTTTTTGCTATGAAGTATCTATAGAGATTTTAAGGATCTCTGATGACAGGCCCAGTTTTGTGGAAATGATTCTGTAAGTAGATTTAGCATAGAAAGAGGTAAATATTGTAGTAGTGGCTTAGTGAGAGGCCAAAATTGGTACTTGGAGTGCTGTCACAGTTCTGTAGGTCTAGTTGCTAATGTTAGTGGGTTAGCTCATAAGGCCATATTTTGAAAAAAGAAAAAATAAGGCTTTTTTTTATGAAGATATAGGCTTTAGTATATAATTTCTGATTTTTGAAGTACTTAAGCATGGTCAAGGGTTTAGCTACTAATAAGTCCCATATCTTTGCCTGCTCATCGTGCATACTGTTTCTTTTCACAAACTAAAAGGGAGGAGGTAGCCAGTAGGATTTTTAGTGGAGATGGCTTGGGCACAACATGGTATCACACTTGTCAAAGACATCAGGTTTTAAGAATATTTGATAGAGGATGTCCAAATACAGTGACAACAAGAGTGTAATTGCGAGGATGCACCATTTTTCAGTAAATTTAGTATACTATTAACTTAGAGCTGTTGTTATATATGTTGCTTCTGTGTGCTGAGGTGCCTTTGAGATTTTGGAATGAGTTGTATTTTGAAAAGGATGAACTATAGCTATTAACACTAATTTCTCTTAATAATTTAGAGGCTGAATCTAGATAAACCATGCGAAGTTGTGAGCTAAATATCAAGGATGTAGGTCTTACATGCTAAGACATGTGCTGGCATGGTATGTGCTATGTTGTTTCCCGATGGTGACATGTGCCTTTGATGGATTATATGAGTGCTGGTACATCTCATGCATCAGCATGCCATAACAATGGCCGGTGCAATAGCATGCTTGATGCATACACCTTTACCCTCATGCTCATAAGATTATTAAATTTGCATGTTGGCAACCTTAGTACTATTCTTTGCTAGTAATTGATTGACATGATATTGGCTTTCAACTGGCACACCGATTCATTGCTTTTCTTATAAGTTCAAATGGGAAAGAACCAAGAGATTGGTTATATTTTATTGTGCAAGATACTGATAAAACGCTTCTACTAGTTTGGCTTCATTTTGAAGGTCGATTGCATCTAAGTTTCAGACTATGAGATGGAATCTGCGGATGGCTACCTATTAGTGTATTTGAGAGTAGTGATCCTTATCACACGAACAGGTAAATAGAAGTTACAATCTTTTTGTTGTTCTTTTGCAAGCTTTACACTTGGAATCTTCTCTTGCTATGATGTCAAAAAGGTTAGAATTGTGCTGCTTTTTGGAAAAGGTATTTAGAAATGTGTTATGGCGCTAAATGCATGGAGTATCTGTGTTTCCCTTCAACAGGAACGGTTGGTCTGTGATTGAATCTTTTGTTAGATTAAGCATTCCTATATGTACATTCTGTGCGATAATTCTGCTAAATATCCTTGAGTTGACTGGCCATTATGTCAAGACAAAACTTGATGAGCCCTAAGGAGATTCTGACATGCTCATAGGGTTACTTGAGGGATGGGAACAAAAAAAAACCTTTTTGGGTTTTTATTAATGAGATGTTTGGAAGTTATTCTTATATGGATCTGACTACGCTTAAAAGCAAGTTGTCTAATGTACTGGAGCTTCTCGGACATTTTTGTCTTAGATTACAGTGCGCTTTTGGACAGTTCTCGTATTCATAGTATGATTTATATTTCAAAGTCTAGGCTAACAGGGAGCTTTAACTTGAGTTCTTGTTATGTGACTTAAACATAGTGATGATGGTTTACTTGTTCAATTAGGCATGTATTAATTTCTAACAATTTGCTTAGAGTCCAGTCTACATATCATGTGCTGATGCACGAGTGCTAATGATACAATATAGGCTACATAAGCATGTAATGTTATGCAACCTAAATAGTTTCTTTCTATCTGAATGTAATTATGTGTCTGGAGCATCTGACAAGCAAATGCTGATCTTGTGGGAGAGAGAGAATTTTGGTGGAAGATGGCCATCACCAAATTGCAAAAATGGTAGTAGTAAATGAAACATTTTAAGACAGCAACAGTAGGTGCTAGATAGCATTCCCAGGATAATCTTGAAGAGAAAATAAGTCAGTTATTCCTCATCTTTGTTCTTCATTTGATGCAATCCCTAATTGGTCTTCTTTTAATTAGAACATGAAGCTGCTTCATCCAGGTCTTCTGTCTGGTCTGTCTCCGAGTTGATTTACATTCCAAGAATATCTTCTATTATTTTCTGCCAATTTCATCGCTTCAAGAAGCCTGAAACCACAGTAGGCAATATATATCAAGCTGTTTTTGTTATTATCAAAATGTTTCTATATACATATCAAGTTTACCAACTTCCTAGAGTGGCACAGTGTCTGTATAACAAGATATGTTGAAGTGACTTTACCTTTGTCTTTGTTGTTGTTGTCTGGCACTTTCTGTGTTGCATTAAAAATGTCCTGTTGGTAATGTTTTCCTTTGCTTTGACAGGTAACACAGCATGTTAGGCATTCATAAACCTCAACCGAAGAGAGTTCTCACAAAGTTACCTCGCAAAAAGCAAACCGAAATAATCAGATCATCAACTAGATTCAAATAGCATGGACTAAAATTTAGGTAAGTGGGTGAAAGGGATGAACTAACACAATAAGTGATTCAAAGTTGCTATCAAATGTGTTGACATGCAAGTCTTCTTCTTTGCAGATGATTTATCATAGGCATAAGTACAATTGTTTAGTTACATAACTGGAACATACCCTTCCTGACCATGCACTAAGCATGAAGCATGTAATACCTTCGCAAACAAGCATATTGCAATATCTTACCTGCATGCATGCCTTGCATATATCACCATTGGTTGTCCTAAACATATGATAGTAAACTATAAACAAGTTAAATGCAAAAAGAACATTGGGCTTGACTTTGATCAATTATTCCCCTTGAAATGCTGATGGTTCATTAACATTCTCCAAGTTTATGTAGCACCAAATTCTCTTATTCCAAAAATTACTGCCCATTGTTTGATTTCCTTTCTGTGGCCAGCTCCAACACCACTGGTGCTTACTTCATGAGTTCATAGTTCTGACCCACAAGAAAGACAACCTGGACAGTAGACAGAATAGATGGATCAGAGAAGACCATTTATCTGCATGAAATAAGAAGCTTATGCTTCATTGATGACCTACACTGTCTCCATAGGTCACTGTTAAGAATCCATCTGACATCTAATAGGAGGATAACAATCAAACACATAGTAGCCGATGCCCTTACTGCATTTGTTGATTATTATGTCTATAAATTATATGATTTGTATCTGAACATGGTGGATATTTATTTGCAAGACAGCTGACTGTTTCTGCATCATATTGCAGGCAGTGTTTGGATAAGCATCAGATGATTCAACCAAATGCATAATCATCAAGGGTATGTTCTAATTATTTGATTATTATTAATATTTATTTCACATTAAATAAAAAAATTAAAGTGAGAAACTATTGAAACTATATTTATCTTAAAATTTAAATATTCCTTTTCAACAAGTGCCGTATAGTTTAGGCGACTCCAAAAATTATAGCTAAAGAAATGTATAAAAAAAATAAGTAAAAAAACTCATATTGGTGACTTGATTATTGAAAAAGACTCAACAGTGTTTAGCTATTGTTTCGAAAGCATACTAGAGAGAGACGGGGAGAGAGAGAGAGAGACAACAAACCATCTTGTTACCCCTTGTTCTAAGGAGCTTAACCTGCATGGAACGATAAACTTGGACGTGGCAGAGGCCGTATCTGTGAGAAAGAAAGAGAGACTAAGCGAGAGGTTGAAGATGGTGGGGAAGGCGAGATGGAAGCTGAATGATACAGAGACGAAGACCTTATTCGGCCAATATATAGAATTAGACTGAGCACCACCACGTGCGAAGAAGAAACAAGACAAAAGCAGCTGCAGCACGCTGCATGCGATCGCTAACACGTGTGGTGGTCGGTGCCCTCTTTTGCAGCGTACCCCTCTCTCTCTCTGCATTAGACATGTTAGCACCGAGGCATATTTATACTCTCTCTCTCTGCAGTAGACATGTTAGCATCGAGGCATATATATACTCTCCTAAATCTCCTCACGACACATTTATTTTCTACATAGATGACAGCAATTGCACCGCCCAAAGATGGCATCAACTCCTTGACAATACAAAAAGGACTTGCTGCTGTCACGGAAACAATAATCTATGTTCTCCATCACAGCATCCCAAACCTTTTGCTCCCCTTCTCTTGGTTGGGTGTCTCTGCCACCTCAGTTTGTAGTAATCATACAGTACGTGCTCTTGATAACATGTTTGTAGTTTCTTTCCCACACAAACATGAACACGAAGAAATGGTAACATGATGGATTGGTATGGTAGCCAAACAAGGACTAGCCACAATTTCTATTTCTACAAGCAATAAACTCTACAGGAAAAAATAAAAAAGACTCTTACATTTGATGTTATTCTCTATCAAAATCAATTTAGGAAGGAAGCTGCCACGAACAACTAATAATGATTCATGAGGCAATGAAGCCTCGGCCTAAGGAATCACCGAAAAACTAGATGAAGTGTCGGCTTTCTTCATAAGGGAGACATCTTCGAGATGAGTTGCATGTTCATGGCATCCACCTTTGGCTGATTCAGTCTCCTTAAAGCGTGCCCAAGTTACCAAGTATAAGCCGATAATGATCAAAATCCCTCCTACAATGCTGAATCGAACAAAAATAAAAAAAAGTAGAATAACGTGTGAAGTTTTCCAGTCAAGCAAAGTCCAAAATGTGTTTTAGCAGGGTATTTTCTCTGCACATAATAAATAGAAAAAAGTTGAAAAAAGAAAATAAATACAAAAATGATTTATAAATGCATTATTACTACATATGCTAACATGTTGAGCGGCACAGTGACAGTATATTTCAGTATAAATGTGTCGGAAAGGCAATGATACTGCAGTAGATGAAGACATCTTCAGCAACCATCGTAAACAGCCACAAAATGAGATACTTTGTGAGAGGCATGTCGATAAATCTAAGAAGATAGGTAGCAAGCAAAATATGCAAGAATATAGACCGGAGCCATACCTTCCGAGATAAATGGAGCTTCCAAGGAAGATCATTGACAATACACTGGATGATGCCGGTTGAAGAGGATTGTACAGGGATACCATTGAAGGCCCTAGAATTTTGTTGGACCATGTCATTATCCCATAGTTCATTGCAGATGCAACAATTCCCTGAAAAAAGTGGGTCATTTGATCTCTTAACAAGTCATGTTGACAATGTAGTTTGAATGCTTTCCAGTATAACTGGTAGTAACACCATGAAAAGCTGATGCAAATTGTGAAAATTATGATTCCATGATCAGAGTGTCACATAAAGTGAAAAAGAAAAAAAAATAATGTATTCCCATGCAAAAACTGAGGCTTACTGCATATAAGACAGCAATTATCTCTGGTGGTGTCAACAGCCACTCTGTGTAACCATTGGTGGTAAATATTCCAGTCAATACCATCATCAGAGCCCCGAAAGAGTATGAATATGCCGTCAAAGATAAACTGGCAGGATACTTTGTCAGCACTGGAGCCTGAAACAGTCAACAGCAAGCAAGAAAACCCTCATATATAATACAAAAACATACACAATCACAAACAAGAGTAGAAATCACTACATTGGCACTTTCAAATATCTTACATGTTCCAAGACTATACATTACTCGATAAGATTGTATTAGAGAAATTTTGCTAATTCTAAAGATGATAAGACAAGTAGTTAGAATCATTAATGAGTTATTCTGTTCGATAAAGCTACCACAAAACATAACCTTGCATCTTTCAAGATACCCTTATACAAAAAAACTTGACACCTGTGTTGTGCTTCTTATAGTTCGTTTACCACCCATCTTCTATAAACAAGAAATGCTGAAACATATTGTCTGGATTCCCATAATGAGGATTGTTATGATGCAAATTAAAGTACCTGCATAACGAAATAGGCAGCCATGCAGAAGCAGTTCCCTATCAAGCACAAAACACCGATATGCCACTTCTCAAGTCCAAATCCAGTGAGAAAAGATGCTAACCATCCAACCGATTCAGATTGAGGTTTCATGGTTCCCACACTATAATAAGATAGGTCAACAATATTGGATCCAACAACAGCTGGACCTCGATAAAGGACCATTAGTATTGCACCAGAAACGCAAACAAGCGTCCCCACAACCTTCATACGACCTTCGTTTGCATCCAAGTTTATTGTCTCAACACTGTAATCATCGAACATGTAAATGAATATAAGAAAGTACGAACTCAAGTAGATGCTAGGGAAGCTTAAAACATAATCAAAAGCAAATTACCCCAGTACTACAGCCAAGATGAATGTAAAGACTGGTATTGACGGCTGAATAGCTGCTGCATATGTTGGGTTTGTGTAGCTTAGGCCAAGAAGAAATAGAAGCTGGTTTGCAAATATCCTGATAAAAAAATATCAAAGCATCTAGTTTTACTTCTAAAACGTGTAAAGGAAGAAGAATCTGAAGTTATTTAGTGAATGATGGAACTTACCCAGTGAAACCAAGAAGAAAAAATGATGCTAAGAGGCGCTGAGTTAGTTGAAGTCGGACACTTCTGCAAACAATGGTACCACATTTACTGACCAATCATTCTCATCACATTATCAAACAATAAAAGAACCGATAGGAAAAGAATTCAATCTAAGATGCGATAGATTTCAATAAGAGGAATTAATATGAACTGACGAGAAACAAGAAAAAGTCCAGATGTAGGCATATTACTTTGAAGTTTGAACTTCACATTTTACTAATGAATCTATGTTTATCAAATACAATCTGACCAAACAGAACAAAGTGGAACATTTCACATTGGCCTCCAATTGGTAGAGTAGAAATCAAGAACAAAATCAATTCACATCAGTGGCCAAAATGTATAAGGTTGAAACCAAGGTTTTAAATCCTGGTTAGATCAGTATGGTACCAAGATACTGAACAATATAACTTGTAGTACCCAGCATCAGTGTGCAAAATAATGAAAATTTAAATTTGAGCAATACACAGAGAGGTACCGAGTTGCATGATTTGTTGCAATGATTGTACATACTGGTCTGACAGGTATTTCATATCATGATTGAAACAAAATGGAGATCTGATAGTGTTCAGTTTAGGTTACCAAATTGAGGATGTTGTATGGAAAAAGATAAACCCACTTGATTTCTTTCTTCCATTTTCTAAACTCAAACAAAATTCTCCCCCAAATCATTAAGCGCATCTTTGTTTTGACTCTAACTTTCTCTTTCCTCACTTATCGAAAGCCTCTCCCTCATGTATCTTCTCAAGTAGAAGGTACCAAAGAAGCGGGCATCCATGAGGAGTTGGAGACTTTTTGTAGCTGACAGTTGGAATTTCTTTTTTCTTTCTTTCCTCAGACTTACTGTCTGCCAATCTTCTTCAGGATTTTGCTCAGCAGACAATTACTTCGTGAAGCAAGACAAACAACTTAATTCCTATTTCCTTGAATAACATCTTAGTAAGATGTAACACTCCAAAAATGTCAAAGAATAATTAACGAGTTCACCTTCAATTCTCTTCCAACTATGACAAATGTGAGTTCATCCCTATGTCTAGACCAGAGTTCTGGTTTAGTCATCAGATTGCAACTCAGTTGTTCCAAGTCTTCAAGTAACGATTTTAGGATCTAATAAATAATCCTAATCGCTTACCACGGAATCATAACCTCTTCTTTTTCCCTCCTCTCTCCATAATGAAACCTTTGACTCCAACATCTTCCACTGTGCCTACCTACCACTCTGGCTTTTTCCATCTCTCTGTCTTGCATCCTAAGGTGGGTTGGTCAATGTCTTGAATTAATATTTTGCTGGTTTACTCAATCTTTAAGCAACAGAGATCTGTTAGAAAATGATTGCTTTCTTCAAAGAGTTGCTCTCCAAACAAACAAAGAAACATTTCCCGACCTCCTCATCATGACTCAAATTTCACACTCGTTGCCGCTTTTACTCGATCAACTAATACTCAATTTACCGAACCAGTAAAGTAAAGAAATTAACCACCAAAACAAAACAAAGAATTTTTTTCCCTCAAGAAGAGAGAGACGAGATCAGAAACCTGCGGCACTGGAGGAGGTATAAGGATCAAAAAGGGATCTTTTTGCCTCAAAAGAAGAGGGGAAAGATGAGAAACCTGCGGTGTTGGAAGAGGGCGCAGGGGCCGAGGATGGAGATGGCGAGGAGGTCGCGGTAGACGCAGAAGACCACCTCGTTCATGCCGACGTTGAGCACGGATTTGGTCAGGACGTGGTAGCCGCCGTTCGCCATCTGAACCAGCGCCATCCCCAGGTGCGCCCGCAACACCTCGTTCCCCCTCACCACCATCCTCTATCCTCTCTCTCTCTCTCTCAATCAATCAATCACAAGGTGGAGAGGCCTGGGGACAAGAAATTGGCCGCAAGGGGTTTATGGATCTTCATAGGTCGCTACTACATTTGCAGCGGGTGTGGTTGTTGGATTGGGACGGAGACACTTCAGGCGTTGTCGTGAAAGCAAAGCCACGGAGGAGCCAACCGCAGGCATGTCAGATTTATATGACTAGGAAAAGATTTACAGTTAGATTTGGGTGGAAAAAGGAGAAACAATAATAAAAAGAAAAAAAATTCATGAATTTTTTTTCTATTTGGGTGATTTTTTAGAAAATATTTATGAAAGTTATTTTTTTATTTTTCCTCAAAGATATATAAAATATCCCCCATGAAGTTTTCCCTTATTTTTTTGCTTTTCTTTATCAATTTTTAACTATTAAATATTTTCAGTTGATTTATTTATAATATTTTTTAATTATATTTACAGTGTTTTTATTAAGATATTGAAAACACTAAATATTAGTTAAAAATATTATAAATGACATCATATTATACGATTATCATTGCTCATTAAATTATTATACTATTATATTTTTAGATCTATGGTTAGTTTGATTGAGATTGAGAGTTCATTTAGATTATTTAAGATATTTTTAAATATATCTTATAGTATTTTTATTCTGGTAGTATAACAGACGAAATTGTTTTTTAAGGACAATTTAATTTTTTTAATTAAAGATATTGTTTGGAAAAAAATAAAATATGGATACCAATTAAGAAAAACCTAAAATATGATTTTTTGAGAAATTATCTTAGTTATTTATAAATAATTTATATGATTAAGATGGTATAAATAATTTTCACATACACGGTTTAATCTCATAGTAAAATTGAGAGAATACTTGAATAAATCTAAAAGGACTTGATGAGACTCGATAAGTTGATGGATTGGTTTCTCATTCGAATTAGTTTGTTAAATAGTATTACAATCAATATAATATTGAATTAAATATTAGATAGGAGGACGAGAAACTTGAGAAGGAAAGAAGGGCGGAGGTCAAAAGAAAAATAATATTGTGTTTGCATAATACCTCGGTAAAAAAAGATATGAGCATGGTTAATTATAGATTATCATGTACTCAGCTCTCCTTAGTATTTTGTTTTCTTAATTTAAAAAAATTATATTAAAATTCTTATAATTATGAAAATATATAGGTTCATTTATTTTAACGTCGTTAGAATTATCGATGAAAATACAAAAACAATAGATAAAAAAATAATTTCAATATTCTAATTGATGGTAGTGGACGACGTTGGAGGTAACCGACGATGATACCGTTGGGGGTCGCAAATGATTGTTGTATATGAGGAGAGCAACGAAAAGATGAGGACTGATTTGCATTTGTATCGATGTCGATGTAGTTACTGAGTGATTATTTTATTACTTTACATTTACGTTAGCATTGATATAGTTGTCGAGCGACGAAAGAATTGCTCAATATTTACATTGACACTGATGCAACTACTGAATGACTCTCATATCTCGTCATCATTTTTCTCATCCACAATAATTACCCGTGACTTCTAACAATGTTGTTCTCTGCCACCATTGACGTCGTCCTCCATCATCAATTAAAACGTTAAAATTATTATTTTACTTATTATTTTTATATTTTTATCGATAAAATTAACGATATTATGATAAATAAATTTAGATGTTTATTATAGAGATTATAATATATATATATATTTTAAATAAAAACATCAAAATATTAAAAAGAGACCAGCAAGTAGTTAGCCAGAATATATACTGGATTTACACTTGCATTCCAATCTTAACTATAAGATACCAAATAGGATCCATATCGACACGTGTCACAGCCTTGTTCATCCATCTTTTGCATCAAATACCATCGCCCATTGGATGCCGGATCTCTCCACACCCACCGACATTCGTCGTCTCCTCGAGGCTTCATCTCGCGGCCGTGGCCGCCGCCGCTGATGAACGCTACGATTTGGTACTCGCCGCCGCCTCCGGTTCGCTTGGTGCAGGTCGGGAACGTCGAGATCAGCCAGCGGACGAGCCAGCCGCTTCCCGCCTTGCACCAACTGAATCGGAGCCGGAAAGCGGCGATCTCCGTGTCCCGCTGGCCCCGATTGCCGGATCGAGGTTGCCATGGTTTTCTGCTCTCCATCCGAGCATTTCTTCTCCTCGGACCGCGGAAAGTTGAAATCTTTTGAATTGATTGAGCTGCATTGCACTTAGGGTTTTCTCTTTCGACTAATTCTTGTTTCCTATCATCCCCATCCGGTGAAGGCTACTTGATGTTATTCTGGATCTCGGCATTGCACTTTTCTGCGATTGATTCATTCATTTCAACCACTGGAATAACTATTTTGGGGATAACTTCGAACTTTGATAATATTTGCATCTCCATTTTTCTCTCAAAGGATGAATCTGATTAACGATTACCTATATCTGAGCGTCAAATTGTTAATCCTAATTTGGTGTCTGTTAACTCTGGGTATGATAAAAATTGCAATTTTTCTTTGATTACTTTCCTGGCTTGAATGTTTGAGTTGTGTTTAGATGAACATACAGATGAGATGTTTGAGGCAACTGAAAATTTTATTTTATCTTTGTTTATCTCTTGCAGATTTGCTTCTTATGGTCTTGGAAATTTCATGATATTACTTAAAAATGATGAATTTCCTATATTTCCGAAAAGCATCTAATTCATGTTTAGTGGTTTACTATATCATGATTGCTACCTAAGATGATGAATACAGTCAAGTTAGTTTCTGTTTATGGAGTAGAGATGCTGTAGGTTGACATGCATTGAGGTTGAGACAAAGGATGTGAAAATGCCTGTACCAAGTTGGCACATAACAGGAATGGAAGATAGATGAGGGTTTGTGAACCTTTTCCCAAGTAACAAAGTAGTCAATGAAATCTTGTTTATATCCTTGTATATGATGGAGCTAATGTCTGAGACCATTGCTAGATGCAGTCTCTTTTCTTCTTTTGCTTAATTGTCTTGTTCTATATGTCCAGAAGACCTCTGATAACTCTGTCTCACCTTTCATAAGTGATGATGCTTTTGTTCTTTGCTGACATTCTGTTATACTTTATCCAAGATTGTAGCTCCTTCTTCTTTTTTTCTCTTTGCTTGTGTACCTAAACACTAAAGTTCAATTAGCAACATCTCGGCACCTGCTAACAACTTCACATTATGCATGAGGGTGGGCACATTTCTACAGTGCATGCAAATAATTCATGTATGGTTTTGGTACAAATGTTAAGATTCACACTACAGATCTCTCCTTCAAGACCCAAAGATTTTCTGCATTCATCATATACTCAGGCATACCTCATGCTGTTGGACCATTCAGGAGTCTGCATACATTGCATCTCTGTCAAAGTGATTCAGATCAGACTCTACTTGTCACAGATTAATCCTTAATATGTCAGTGTTTCAGATTCAGTGATAAATGTTTTCCCCAAATCATCTGATTTATCTTCATGTTTCAGTCTTCTACTGCTAATGCCATGCAGGATTCAGAGAGCAGAATATGAGGCTTTATTCTATGACTGCATTTATCTGATTAGCTCATAGTCAACTTCTCCCTTTTCTTCAAAGACTACTTACAATTTGCTGGTAAAATGGCATGCAATTTTAGGAACATATACTTTTTTCTTTATGAGAAGCTAAACCTGAAAATAGACTTACAATTTTTTTAGGCCCCTTTTCTTCAATTACCAAGATGTAATATTTAGATTTGCTGCTAACCAACAAAATAGAACAGATTTAGTTTTGATGGTCATTAAAACCCTAAAATGTGGTCCTCATGGAAAGAAAGAAGGAGTCATAGTAGGTATGATTGGCCATTTCAACCAACAAAATAGAACAGATTTAGTTTTGACGGTCATTAAAACCCTAAAATGTGGTCCTTATGGAAAGAAAGGAAGGAGTCATAGTAGGTATGATTGGCCATTTTAATGCATAATGCCTATGTGACTAAATGAATGACCCAAATCCCTTATTATCATCAATGATGGATGATTTTGAATGCATTAGGCAGACACAATTACAATTTTTTTTCTTTTGACATGGACATGTTTATCCGGGAGGTTTTTTATATTGACCCCCAAATCATATTTATACTAGGTTAATTCTAATATCAAATTCGATCAAAAATTGATCCGTCAACTTATCGTATTTAAACCAAGTTAATATTTGTATTCTTGTTCTTTCTGGCCAATTTTTATACATTGTTCAATTGGTGGAAAACATTGTATGACATGTATAAAGAGCATTGCAGAACCTTCTACTCTGTAGAGATATACATGAAATTCTGAAACTTCTATTATGTAGAGATGAACAAATCAAATTAGATATTTAAAGTTGCTGCAATAGCCTTTTTTTTTCCTTTTCTTTGAAATAGTGGGATAATACAATTCACTTCCAATCTAGAAACAGAAATCCAATCTTCAATTGTGCTAGAACATCTGATGAACTCAACATAGCCCTAACAATGGGGAAGGCCAAGATAAATGTGATGCATGTTGTGGTTATTCTCAAGAAATGCTGATCCAATGTGCTGCTACTAACAAACAGATAGTATACAGAAAAACCAATGAGATGTCATACACTACTTGAAGAACAACAAATTTTACACACAAAAAAGCAGGAAAAAATTTCAACAGTGTAGATGTAGATAAATTAGTAATCTAACTTCACTTCTCAAACCAAAAGAGTATATAACAATATGCCAATGTACTAACCATATGTTTTCCATATCTTCATGTCATGTTTTCACTAATCAATCATGTGCTGAGGATCCTAAAATCATCAGAACATTGATCTGATTTCATAGCAAAAACATACAAGCAAAAAAAAAACTCATCAGTATTTGGTATAGCATGACTCTTCTAAAACAAAACGAATGTACTATTTGGAATTAACACTGCTACATCTTTATTTGCAGGAAAAGAAAGGAGTACTGATCTATCTCTTGTATGGACTTCATACATCACTTGAGCTCTTCGGCGTTCTTCTTATCCGTGCCTCCTTCACCGTCTCCTCGGTTTCCCGCGTCGCCTTCCCCTGCTTCTTCTGCTCCTCCTTCAGCGACGGCACGCCCAGCTCCGGAGGAAGCATCGTCGCCCTTCCCCTTCCTCCTCTGCGCCTTCTTCCGCCAGCAGAAACAAAAGCAGCACCTTTTCCGCTGCGGCGAAGGTGACCTTCGTTCCGACGAATCGACCGGGACGGGGGGCGACGCTTCGTTCTCCAAGGTAAAGGTCTCTGCTTCGCGCCCTTCTGGGGCCGGGATCAGCCCATGGGGCTCCTTGGGGTCGAGCGGAGGTTTGGGCAAGGTCCGGGAGCGGTTCATTTGGAGGGCATCGGGGGTGGTGGTTTTGGTAAGGGAACCCGGGAAGCTTTTGAGTCTGTGTAAGCGGGATTCGGGATCGTCGGAGAGCTGGCAGGAATCAGAGAGGTGGGCGGCGGTCTGCTCGACTGTGCATAGGTCGGGGACCTCCCCGATGAC
This sequence comes from Musa itinerans, assembly GCA_001649415.1. Taxonomy (NCBI): domain Eukaryota; kingdom Viridiplantae; phylum Streptophyta; class Magnoliopsida; order Zingiberales; family Musaceae; genus Musa; species Musa itinerans. The sequence continues at coordinate 66,383 of LVTN01001324.1, forward strand.
GGCTTTGCCAGAGGCATTGGCGGCAGAGTCGCCGTCGATGTCGGAGAGGTTGGGGGGGGAGGAACCCATCGGATGAGCGAGCAGAGGCAGGAGAGAGGCGACAGTGAAGGGAGTATTTTAAGCTGGTTTTGTTGTGCGAGGGAGAGTGAATGCAGAAGTGGCTTAAATAATAATAATAATAATAATAATTCATTCGCAAAATTTATTATCAATGTTATTATAGGTTTCTATATTTTATCAAATGATTTATTTAAGGTCTTAGTTATTTTGATTGAAAACTAGAAAAAAAAAAACCTTGGTATATTTTAAAATAAACGATGACAAATCCTTATTTTTTTTTTTCTCATTTAGTCTTAAATTTTGATTTTTATATTTTAAAAATATATTATCACATTTATATTCATTTATTATGATAGAATGATAATCGAAAGGGGTGATGCATCACTAAGTTACAATGTTTCTGAATGAATCACTGAGATTTGCAATGTTTTGATTCAGTGAGTCAACATTTTGTCACTTAGTGTCAACTAGTTCCAATTAGTTTAGATCCTCCCTATCTATTTTTAGGTATTACAAAATAATTTATATGAGAATTTGAATGGTTTTAGATAAAATTTTTAATATTTCTCACTTAACATTAAATTTTATTTTTATTTTTTTATGTATATGAGCATACTTGATTTCTATCATATCTCTAAATAATGGAATCTTAATTTACATTATTATTCTTTAAAAACTTATAATGATGCTTAAAATTATAGAAGTTTAGGGTAATTTTAGTCTCTATACACCCTAATATCGTCAAAATCCAACATGAAAATGGAATTAATAAGATCAAATCAAGATTTAAATTCGGAGTGTATCGATATTTATTGATCTGATCAACTATCAACACTGAAACATATAGTTTGATATCGCTACAATATTATTTTTTTTATTTTATTTAAATATTATGATACCATATTTTCTAAATCCTAATTTTTATATTTTTAGAATAAATATGTAATTATTACGGGCCACAAATAATTAATCGCAGGCCCAATCAACGGCCCATATTAAAGCAGCTGATTCAACTATTGACGTCATCCCTAGTCCATACGCAGCGAGCTTTCACGCGACATATAAAAGCCACCCAGTCCTGCGCTCTTCCTCGTCGACGGGAACGGAGAGCGAGATCGAATTAGGGTTCGAACAAGACTCGCAGCTTCTACATGATTCCTCCCCTTCAATCCTCACCCCGATTTCCTTCGGGCGTTGTCTCTTCGTTTAATCCGTTTCGTTCTAGGGTTTCCTCCTATTTGATCAGAGCAATCAGGAGGCGTCTTCAATTATGATTATTTCCTCTCCTATTGCGCTCGCGTCCATCGTTGCGCCCATCTCCGCTCTCGACGGTCTCCGCGCCTTCGGCCCTGGGTTGAATACCTTCGCGACCTTTGGGTGCTTTTCTCATCGTCGTGGCGACTATCTGAAGCCTTTTATCTTGTTTTCGGGTTGGGTTCTTTGTTGCGTGCTCTCCCGGGACACTTGCGCTGGAAAAAGAAGTGTGATTTGGTCGAGAAGTTGCGGGGTATAGAACTTTGATTTCTTCTTTGTCATCGTGGTCGAATCTTGGGCTGGGTGGAATATGTATCCTGAGAAGCAGTTTAAGTCTCGGAGCTACCTGTCGAGCAGGCGATTTTTCAAGCAGAGGCTGAGGGAGAGGGATGACAGAGGTTGGACCCTGCTTCACATTGGTGCCAGAAAGGGTGACTCGAAAGAGGTTGGTGTTCTTGAATCTTGACTCACCCATCGGACTAATTATAATTGCATTTATAGTTCAAGTTGTCTACAAGATTCTTATTTGTCTAATGCTTCTAGAGGTATTGAGATATCAGGTTGGTATTGTCAGATTTTCTAAATATTTTAATTCAGTTATTTGGAGGGTTAAAAAGATGGCACGCCCAGGATTATGTTAGGGAAAGTTGATGTAAGCGGAAAATTGGAGTTGGATGGATAAAGTAGATGATGGAATTATAAGAGTCAATATATTTAATATTCTGTATATCCTTTCACATAGAGATAAGCAGTCAAGATTATTTGTTGCATGCTTTCCGGAACAAGCAAGTCTCAAGTTCTAAGTTAAGCTGTACAATTGTTCAAGTAGGTTAAGCTTGACTTTGACACGATCTTAACAATGAAGAGCTGAAGTAGAAAGGAAAAAGTGTTGTTATTTTTTAATCTTTGCATGTGGTTCATGCTATTACTGATGGTTTGCTCAAGTTCTTGTCTAGGTGCTTCCTTCTGATTGAAGAATCCAGAAGTCATATGCAGCATAGCAGATACATAAGCCCAAATTTTATAACATCAAAGTTCATAATTGAGACATGAATCAGAAACTTCTTGGAAACTGCTTAAAGTTTCAAAATGTTTTGCTTTGACAAACCCAAAAGTGTGACCATAACTTCACCCTATCAACTATGGATATTCTTATTGTCTCTCATATACATATCAGTAGGGTTCGTCTTATCGGTCCATATCAGTGTATCGACTAGTCGTTGGTATGATACATATCAATTTGTACCGACGTACCTTATGTCAGTATGGTGGGGCATACTGAGGGTATGGAAAAATATCCAAAAATAGCTCCAAAAGTTTTTAAAAATAAAAAAGTTAGATTAAGATTTTTAAGTTAGAAATAAATATAAATTTAGTATGATTTTAGCAAAAATAATCTAAATTAGGAAAGAATAGTGGCACATATTTTCGGACTTTGAGGAGTAGCTTTGTAGTACGTTCCATACCGTCCTTCCGTTGATATTGAATTATCTACAAAGAAATTATTTGACTTATTAGATTATTTTTTAAACAATTTAAACTTTAAAATTCAAATGAATAAGTAATCAATCAATGAATATACATGTTCTACCACCAAAAAGAATGATGAGACTCAACGGGCGGTGGATTAGGGCCCTTGATCTTATGCATCTGTATATTAATTTGATATGCTTGTTGGATATAATCCTGAAATTGATCCCATGACATAGTATATTGATAGATCGTCTGTCATTGGTGCATTAATGTGGTGATGGTCGTTGTCTGATCGTCGTGAACCATATGTGTCCGAGGCGGCTCCTAAGGCAAGGATGATTATGGTATGCATTAGTGCGGATCATGGAGAATGTCAGAACTTCTATTTTCGTCAATGATATGTTGCTCCATATCATAAGATCGATAATTGTACTACTGCTCTGTGTTATCGTACGATAACTATGAATACGATGAGCTTTGCTTTGTGGCTACGTCGTGTAGGCTATGTCGCTTCTGCTCAAAATCATCCACTGCTTTCCCTTTTCTTTTCTATGTATAAACTTGACTAGTATCTTGTCGAGCTCCATGATCTGAATCTTGGGTGGCATATGTAAAATACTGCTTTGCGGTCTATGCGCTATCCATAAATTATGTAGACCGGACTATTGACTTCTCAATGTCGCCGTCATCATTGGTCGAGGCATTGTTGTTCACGTCGCTATCATGTCTCTAGACTGAGTTGGTTGTTGAATGTAATTGAAAAAATGTCTCGTCGATCGATTCGATTCTTTTCAACGGTGCGATTGATGTTATTGTCATCCCCTTTGCCTTTGCCTTTGCCTTTGCCTTTGCCTTTGCACGCTATAGACGACTGTGATGATTTGGTATCTCTAGCTCCTCGAGCAGTTTGACTTGATATTGTTTGGCTCCTTCTGCCACATTCTAATTGAGGGGGATCTTCCTCCTGCTAGGGATGTGCTTCCTTTTCTTATATTGCCTCGGTGATAAAACGCGAAGGACGTGAAGGGGGCATATGGCTGTAAGTTTTACTTGTTTAATCTAATTGTTTGATGAGAAAAACTTTTGGAACTATATAATGTTAACCAACAACAGGATTTGCTTTTGAGAATCATCAGTAGTGTTTTCTTTGTTGTGCAACTTTTCTTCTGTCTAAAAGAGTGTCTAGAGCTCCATCAACACAAATTCTTGCTTTACTGGGAAAATCTACTCTTGAACATGGTTAATTGTTTTTCTCGATAGGCGCTTAAACCTTTTTTTTTCTTTGACAACACCCTTTTTTTCCCTATCATGCCTCAATCACATAAGATATGTGGTATGTCTTCATATAGTTAGGTCTATCTTTTCCTCTTGTTTCAGTTATGGTTGCCTGTGCCTGATGATTTTCTCCCTGACTGTACAAGAGAAACATGTAGCATATTAGTCCAATGTAAAGTCTTTTACACCATTCTACTGCTACCTTTTTTCAATCTTTTGAATTTTCAGCTGCAATGGTTATGGTGCAAATTATTAATGAAGTGTAGCTTATTTCTTTGCACAACAGTCCTGTATCTGGTGTATATATGTTTCTAGTTGCCACAGTGATGTCATAATCAACACACTGTTTAAGATTTAGGAACAATATTTTGTGGCATTTTCTACTGATTGTATCAACTGGCATAACCCTATGTGTTCGTAGGATCAATCCTTTGTTTAGGGCCTTTAGGCCCACATGGTATTGGGACCAAGTTGCTTCATATCAAACAAACTACCTTCAATATCAGCTTCTGCCTTTTAAGAATCTGCTTAATATCTTAATCTGATGCCAATTATCTGCCATCTTATTTTATCACGGAGAACATAAAATGCAGGTAAAAATTAGTGTGATGGCAGCACCCAACTGTGAACTGATTCATATATCTCCACTATCTTCAACTTTTTTTTTATAATTAAAAGCAGTAGATGCAGTGGCAAGGAAAAACTTTTTTTTATCATTAAAAGCAGTAGATGCAGTGGCAAGGAAAATTGAAGCTGTATAATAACTTAGCATCTTATTGACTAAATGTCAACCTCCTCAATTCCATTATTTCTTGGAGATAAATACAACATCCTATATGTTTGGATGCATCAACAAGGAAACCCACTCATCATCACACATGAAAGGATGTAACTCCTCACTTTTTTCTAAAACATTACTACAGATTTTGGTATAATTGAAGTAGCTTGAGGAGGCAGTAGCACTGAAGCTATCATGGAAGCTACCACTACTTGTATAAAAACCATCAGGTGCCTGAGGGAAAACTGAATTTTGCATGTTCTCCTCGGAACAAACACTTTTTGCAGCCTGAGGAGCTGGGTCATTTCCACTGAAATCTGAGGTGTCATAATCAAACATAGCACTTGGTAGGACAGAATATGCGGAATTATTCATTCCACTTGCAGGAACTTCATCAGCAAAAAGAGATCTGGTGCATCGTATGGCCTTGGTCCGGATCACATTAACTTCCACACCTTTTTGTTTATCTGCAACTGCTTTAACTGTTTGTACTTCTCTATTCTTTGATGCAGGACTTGGGCTGCTGTGCAAGCCCTTTTTTCTGAGGTAGGTATTCCAGTAGTTTTTTATTTCATTGTCTGTTCGCCCTGGTAATCTTCCTGCTATCAAGGACCATCTGCTTGAAGGAAAAATATTATGTATTTGATAAGGATTGCATTTGTTGACTTATAAAACTGAATAAATTATTGCTTTCAGTGGAAATTCTTATCACAAAATTCCTCTCAATGTTGCTGCTTGAGGATCACTATCATTTGGCATGTATTCTCTGGCCTAGGAGATTATGCTGTTTATGATTACATTATGAATTAATATATAGTGACCTTATTTTAAACCTCAGGTTGTGCTTCTCACTGTGTCACTATATTCAATGGATTCTGGACTTTATAAGAGAATACAATAATATGCATATGAATTGTGTGCTGTGCCATACTATACTTCTGGTTTTGTATGGCTGATATAGAAATGATAAAGTGGGATTTTGGCTATTTTTGATGTTTATTGCTTTACATCGATAACACTCATCTCCTTGTCATTATATTTGACCATTTTGCTACTTCACTAAATTTGTTCATATATTCTCCAAAATTTTCCTCTGCACTCAAGTGTCAACATTTTTTGTCCTGCTAGATATATGCTAAGCAATATGATATCATTATGTGCAACCCAAATTATGTGCTTGTGATTTGTATTCGTTCTACCCTTGTAAGAAGAAGAAAGCATTGAGACCTTAATTTTACCTATTTCCAAGTAGATTATGAAGCCTGATGATAAGGTCCTCCTCTTCCTGGGTGATATTCCCCTTCTTGATATCGGGTCTAAGATAATTCAGCCACCTCAACCTGCAACTCTTACCACATCTATTCAATCCTGCAATATCAAACCAGTGTTGTCACTGGCATTATCTTTTCACACCAATACAGTTGTCCTTGATTGAGTCAAATAATTTTTGAAATTTGCTCTTAGATTTCTTGGCAAATGTGAGGTTGCCCTCTCAATTCCAGCAACTAAGGGAAAATTGGAGATGATCAGAAATTATTCCATATGTACTAGCATGTCATTAAACACATTTCTCAATTTTGGAAACTTAACATGAATATTAAACAATGCTTCAGGTTGATCCAGACTAGTCTCTATTAATTGATTGTGGCATACAAAAAAATTCCAGCAAATATGTGAAAGAATAGAAGTTACAGTTTTTAGCATTGACTGTTTTAGGTTGCTGGATTGGGAAGACTGATTGTTTGCATGAGGTTTCCAAGAGATTGGACGAGTGTCAAAGGGACACAAGACATAATCTGAAGCTTCAAAGATCTGCTTCAGTATCTGTTACTATTATTTTTCTCTGTAATCTGAAACTAAGATTTGTCATCCAAATCCTACATGTAACATGCGTGGACATGCTTCATGGAAATAGTATCTCCATTTTGTGCTTCTCACTCACAGCTGTAAATAAATTGTTGGGCTTAGAATTGCAGAATCAATTACTCTTACCGGCATTTGCAGGCAGGCTTCTCCATCTCCCAAGGCCATGGGCCAAGATGTAGTCTGAGAGAAGCTTGTCTTCTTCGCTTGTCCAAGCTCCCCTGTTCAGACCTTCCTTAGGACAACAGGAAGCCTTTCTCATTCTTCTCTTTCTTCCAGTGTAGCTCCTGTGGGTGAACTGAGCCAAAACAATGAAGTTTAAATACTTTGAGCTTTCAGGACGATATTCTTGCAGCATTAAATGCAGACTGCAAGACAGCTTTAATGGCCCCGCATTGTCTTAAGGTGAATAAACCGTGTCATATCACTTTATAAATTTTCTTGTCAACTCTTTCTACACAATAGCAAAAGAATCTAAACGTTCCTACTCTGATACAGGTCAAGAAGAAAAATCTTTCTGCAAGCAGTTGGAGCTGGTCTTCCAAAAGAACAGGTCTCTCCATCAGCTTCATCTATGTCCAGTACCTACCTATTTAACTTCCTTGGATGGCAACTCAACAACCATGGGAGAGTCCCTGAAAAGTAGAAGATTTAAGATGGGAGTCGGTTGCCTTCTTTTTTGCATGCTTTAGGGTATGTAGTTTGCAAAGTTGACACAGGGGATGCTACTAATTTGGGAGTGCCCTTTCACAAGCAGCCACCAACTTGCACATTCTTATCGTCAGAAGACCTTCTCACTCAGAAAAGAAAAAAGGGAACCAAAATTTTGTTAGTCATTCAATTAGGTGGCTTGTGATGGTCATAATGGCAATGGCACTCAAAGTTCTGGCCTGTGTAGAATATAGAGGTAACCGTTCTTTTCTGTTTCTTTTGCCTTGTTTCCATAAGAACTCTCTTACTAACCAGTTCTGTAAATGAAAATATTGTGACAGGAAGATTGTTGCATCTTTGTCAAGAGTGGTTCAATTCATTCTTATCCTTGCAACTGGAAATGTTATTGTTTCAATTCATTCTTATCCTTGCACCTGGAAATGTTATTGTTCTCACTCTTGTCAAGTAGTTGATGACAATTTACTTGTATACTGGAATGAAAGTATATTTGGGTCATGAAGGCCTCACTCTAGTCAAGTAGTTGATGACAATTTACTTGTATCCTGGAATGAAAGTATATTTGGGTCATGAAGGCCAATTTATATAGACCTTTCAACTGCTTTGAACATATAAACAATCAAACTAGTTTCCAATAGTTCTCAATAAAACAGGTAATTAGCTTTCTAAATGCTTGCACATTTTTGGGATTAGAATTGATGTGTTCTAATTCTCAACTGTGGATTTTCATTCATAATCTTTGACTTCAATACATCATGAAGGTTATGCTTATGAGAACATAACTATTTTCATATACATCGATCAAACTTATGTGATTAATATCTGAGTCACAGGCAAAATTTCAAGGATAAAATT
>LVTN01001325.1:3188-42457 GCA_001649415.1 Musa itinerans
TCCTTCTTACACCCCTCTTCTCCTTTTCACAGGTTTAGGATTCAACCTTTACAAGCACACACACTCCTCTCTAAACAGAATTCTAAACTTAGAATTTAGAGGAGGGGATTATCTTATGATAGCAATAGTGTTTTCTCACTTTTAATTTCTCTGTGCTTGTATATTTTAACCAGGGATGAGAGGGGTATTTATAGGCTTCAAGTTGATTCAAACTTGGAGCCTAAAAACATCTCATCCCGGATTTCCTAGGTACGGGCGGTACCACCGCTAGTGTCAATCTGACACTGACACTATGCTGGGCGATACCACCACCTGGGAGGCTGTGTTGGGCGGTACCACCACTTGACACCCTGCCAGGGGTTGTACAATCGCCCAGACTAGTGGTACCACTGCTTGACATAGTCTCAAAGACTATGCCATGATGGTGCCACTTCTTGGGATACTATTTGGGCCTCTCATTGGGCCCAACACAGTCCTTATATGGGCATAGCTGGCCCCTAATTGGGTTGGCCCAAATCGAAACCCAATTACTTGCTAACTACGAAATCTAAGGCATACTTAAGCTAAACAAGTCCCTATGTCTTGGTTTCGTCCGGCGAGCTTCCGGCAATCTTCCGACGAACTTCTGACGATCTCTTGGCAATGTTCCAGCAGACTCCCGACAATCTCTTAGCGAGTTCTGATGAGCTTCTTTAGCAAGCTCTTAGACTTCTCAGTAGAACTTCTGACGAACGTCTAGACTTCCAACGAACTCTCGAACTCCCAAAGAAATAACGTCCTTGACTCCAGGACTTCATTTTGCTTTTTGCCTTGCTATCGTAGTTAATCCTGCACATGTAAAAATGTACTTCGATCTAGACAATTAATACTAAGCATTAATCATGTTGTTCGACATGTCATTGGTCCCTCGACGCTTCGTCTGATTCTTCGACGCATCATCCTCTCTTGCGGCCTATTGCCCAATCGGCCAGTTGACTCCGCAACTCCGATATCCTTAGCGCAATCTCCGCTCTTCTTGGCCCGATGCCTGAATCCATGGCTCGAAGCCTTCTGTCGATACATTGACCGATCCTCCGACTCGACGTCCAATCTTCTAACATGTTTTCCTCTGGCACAACATGATTTTTCCTGCTTTAATTATCTCATCCTGATCGAAGCATCCTGCATCACTCAAAACGTAGATTAAATCATAAATACTTATCAATTGGTTTCATCATCAAAATATGAGATTCAATAAGCACCACCTATTATGATGGTAGTACCACCTAAGGCAATAGTAATGCCACCCAAAATTTAAATTTTCTACTGATAGTACTATTGGAGTCTAGATTTATGAAATCAAAAGTTACAACGATAGTATTGCCCAGTGTTGGTGGTAGTACCACTTGTATCTTGAAATTTTTGAGAATTTAAATTTTGGTTCCATTCTTAAAGTCTTTTGGGGCTTATAATTATCTTACTTATGCTTGGTTAACAGGGATTCATTCCTAAGCTAGTGAAGTGTTGTAAGCTTTTATTTTGAGCATAGTTTGAGTCTCCTTCTTTTGAGTTTAGTTGAAATTCTAAGTTATAGAAAGTAAGAGATCTCTTGTAAAAAGAGAATAAAAAGATTATCTCTTAAGTCTTAAAAAGGAGAGAGTTGTAACAAAGATAGTTAGTCTTCATCTACTAGAAAGAAGATCAATAGTAAAAGCCGATGACCCCGAGAAAAGAAAATTCAAGAGTAGACATAGTTCGAGAAGATCGAATCACTATAAATCAGTTTATGTCTCTTTAGTTACCCTTTACTTATGACTTAATTTTATTCTTTTTACTTGAAATTTTAACTTGAACAATCAAGTTTTTAAAATGTGTTAATTTATCGATCAAGTTTTAAAATTGATTAAAAATGTTATTGCACTAATTCACCTCCTCCCTGTTAGCATCATTAAGATCCTAACATTCCTAACTTACGTACACTCTTGATTCCTCTTCGTTCGAGACTATCGACTTTCACTATCAATCATTTTTCAACTAGCAAAGATCAACTATCCTTATTAAAACTTTGTTCTTTTCCAAGCTCAGAAGAGAACCTTTATACTCACTCTTTTATAAAAGACCACTCACATCTAATATTTAATATCATAAGTACACTCAAGATATGGAAAGAGACTCAAATAATGCTGAAAAAGAAATATACAATACTTTACCACCTCTGAAATGAATGCTTCATCAACTAAGCCCGAGTGGGACATTTATAGGCCTCAAAAGATTTTAAAAATAAAGTAAAAAATTTAAATCATCATAATTTCGATGTACGACTAATACAACTGCTAACACTAGGTGGTACTACTATTGTAACTTTTGAATCAGAGCTACAAAACTAGACTTTGGTAGTCCTACTATTATAATATTTGAATTCTATATGGTACCATTGCTACCAAAGGCAGTACTACCACCAAAATAATTGACAACTCCATTGGTTGACTCAAGTAGTACGACCACCTAACTCTAGTGGTACCATTGCCCCTAGATAGGTTAGGCCATGTGTTTGGCCTTTTAACATGCCCAATTTGACCCAAACTCAAGCCCAAAACTTGGTATAGACTTGGACTTTTATTCTACTTGATAATGGCTCAAATTTGTCCAAAAATCACCTCAAGCACGACCTTGACTCATCAACCACTCATCCGACACAACTTCAAAATTTTGTCACATTGCCATGTTATCCAATCTTCCAACACTTCATTTGAACCTCAGGTACATCACTTGATCCTTAATATATCGCTCAATCCTCCAGTATTTTGACTTTGCCATGACATCTAATCTTTCAATGTAATATTCAATCATTCTAGTATGATGTTCAAACATTTAGCACAAAGTTCATTCTTTGGCTCATCAACTAATACTCTAGGCTAACGTTTGACTTCTGACATAATAATCTTCCAACATAACATCCAACTCTCATGCTCACATTTGGCCCATGGTAGTCCGAATTTATGATCAAAATATTTCCTATATCATTTGTCACACCCCCAAGATAACAACCTAGAAGCATGAACCTATCTTAAATAGAATATAATTTTTTAACTATCAACAATCTAAACCTAGGATCTATAATATAGAATTTGAGGACATTATATGCATTCAATTCTTATTCATAATACACTATAAAACCTACGCAATTTATAATCATTCAACATATCACTTCATAACTTTATAAGACCCAAAGCCAACTAAAAAATCATTAATAATCACTTATAAACTCATAAGATCAATAAAACACTATAATCAAAAGCCAACTATTTACCACAAGTTACCATCAACGTAAAAACTTCAAATTTAACATTCTAGCTTCCAAAACATGAAAGGTCTTTTAATATTTACAACAACACATACTAACTTATAGTTTTAGATAACATTATGAGCAAGGTATTCTTTACAATAACATCTTGTTAAACCACCAAAAGCATACTGCAAACTTCTAGCATTCTACTACTCAACCCAAAACTAACATCAGTGTGAGTGATAAGCTAACCTAAAAAATTTATATTGCAACAAAGTGAATTATAAAGCTTAGCAAACAATTATCATACCCATGACATAGGGATGGCAAATCATATTACATAATAATCAAGATGCAAAGTATGAATTCAAGAGTCACACTTAGCATTTCATACGATGCATGCTTAACAAAAAGCAAAGAGCAATATACAAGTAAATCAAGATCAAAAGGCAAGAGCTCACGAATCATATTAATCATTTCATTTGATTTCAATGATATCAAAGGAGCATAGAGCAACATATGGTCATATTAAGGTTAAAATACAAAACATAATCTCAAGTATTATGTTTAATATTTCATTCGATTCATTGATAACAAAGCAGCAAAGAGCAAGATATAACCGAATCAATATCAAAATGCAAGGTAATGAGCTTAAGAGCATAGTCATATTTATCATTTTATTTGATTCATTGATATCAAAAAGCATATTGTTAAGATTCATTGATAACATATGAGCAAATCAAGATCATAATATAATGTATGAAATCAAGAGGTATATTTAAAATTTTATTCGATTCATTGATAACAATGGAGCAAATAGTAACTTATAAGCAAGTTAAGATTCAAAGGAATGAGCTCAAGTGTCATACTTGATATTTTATTTGATTTATTGATATCAAAGTAGAAAAGATCAATATATTAGCAAATCGATATCAAAATGCAAGACAATAAACTCAAGAGTAGAGTCATATTTGACATTTCGTTCAATTTATTCATGACAAAAAAACGTATAGCAACATATAAACGTCCTTTGAAATTACATCAAATGAACACAAATAGTGAATTGGGATCATAACATAACACAATACCAATCATTTCTAGGTGTCCACTAGTCTAGAGCTCATCATGGCTCCACAACATAACACACCCCTTTCTATTTCTAGCAAAGGGTCCATAATATCACACAAACATAAAAGTACAAAAAGAAATATTCTAATCAAGAAAGTAGAAATATACCAAAGTAACTTGAACATTTACATAATTCGTTAAATTATAGCCAAGATCAACGACTAAGAGATAAACAAGTTGAATCAATAATGTCTTATTGAGAGCGGATTCTTAGCTGAGATTAAGTTTCTGTTAGGATCAAGAGCGGCACTAAGAAAGGGGGGGTGAATTAGTGCAAAAATCATCGATTTTATAAAATATTCGTTTGTTGAAAACCAATCTCGAAAAGTGCTTGACTTTAGGGTAAATGAACTAGCATTCAACTTAGAAAGTAATGACAGTAATGAAAAGCACAATGGAAATGAGCACACCGGAATTTATAGTGGTTCGGTCGTTGTGACCTACATCCACTTCCGATTTCTCCTCCATCGAGGTCATGGGCGTCCACTAATGGTCTTCCTTCAATAGGCAAAGACCAACCACCTCTTTACAGTGTTTTCTCCTTTTCACGGGTTTAGGAGATAACCCTTACAAGCCCCACACCTCTCTTAAATGATCACAACACTAGAAAGGGAGGACTCTTTTCACTTTTACAATACTTTCACACCCCAAGACTTCAATATTTTGTTCACACTTTCGTGCCCTTTCATTCAGAAAATGGTAGGATATGTATATGCTCCAATGGCTTCAAAATTGGAGCCAAAATGTGTCACATCCCTGGATTTTGAGGTATTGGCGGTACCATTGCCATTATTGGGTGGTACTACCGCCTGCAGATTGACACTGGGTGGTACCACCGCTTAGTCTGGGCGATACGATCGCTTGATAGAGCTCGGAGATCGAGCTCTAGCGATACCACTGCTTGATAGGGCGGTACCACTACTTGGCAGCATTAACTACCGGTGGTACCATCGCCCAGTCTAGGTGGTACCACCGCCCAAAGCACCTGGGAGATTGAGTCCCAAGCGGTGCCACTATCGGCCATGATTTTAGGTGCTGAATAGGCTTTTCAACCGGCCCAATTCAGCCCTGTTAAGGGCCTAGTTGGCCCCTAACTAAGTTAGTGGGATTACCTCCCAATCCTAACTCAACTTAAGTTCTAACTACGATAATTTAAAACATTAACTAAGCAATCTGGTCCAATATGTCAATTGTTCTTCCAACGATCTTCCGATGAATTTTCGACGATCTCTCGGTAATGTTCTAGCGGACTCCCAACAAGCTTTTAGACTTTACGATGATCTTCTTAGCGAGTTTCGACGAGCTTCTTTGACAAGCTTTTGGACTTCTTGGTCAATTCCGGCAGAACTTCCAACGAATGCCCGGACTTTTGATGAACTCTCAAACTCCCAACGAAATCTCGATCTTGACTCTGGCCTAACATTTGCTTTATACCTTATTGCTATCATAGTTAATCCTGCATACTTATCTCAACATATAGATTAGATCAAACAATTTACCAATTGATTTCATCATCAAAATCTGAGATTCAACAATCTCTCCCTTTTTTATGATGACAATCAATTGATGAGGGAGTTAATCTTAACTCCCCCTATCTATATGCTATACTTGAGAAAAGACATTCTTGAATTTAAGGCCTTTGAATTCAAGTATCAAACCAATAAGTTATATTCATTTAAACTTATCAACATGCACATCATGATACTTATCATGATTTACCAATTCAAAATGTGATACCACATATTTATCAATAAAAATAATGTCAAAACATGATATCCATTTTCAAGTCCAATGATGATAGACAATCATCATTTTCAAATATGATATGAATTTCGAATATGAAATTTAGCAAGATGACAATTCTTGATAAAAGATAACAATTCATCATCCCATGACAAGATATCAATTGTAAATAGCAAGTTAAAGCTCATGATACCTTATCATAATGATAGATATTTATCAAGATGACAATTATCAAGGATTCATGAAACATTTCAAGTATGTACGATGCATATGAAGTACATTTTGATATGTTTCAAGTATTTGCGATGTATTTGACGATTCTAATTATATTTTAAGGATTCGCAAAGCATTCAAGCATTTACGACAAGATACATTTTATACATTTGTCTCAAACATTCAATTGTCATCAATTTACCATATTTCTCCTCCTTTGTCATCAGCAAAAAGGAAAACAATTCAACAATGCAAGTGTGGTAAAAATTCAAGCAAGTTTCACACTAATTTATACAAGACATAAAGGAAGGTAAGCAAAAACTTTGCGTGATAATTTTTTTTGGATAAGCTAACATTTTTACTCAACCGCTTTTTGGTTCTTCTTTAGATGTGCAAGTTTCTCTCTTCCTTTGTCATAAGAATAAAAAGAAGTGGAAGAAGGGTAAGGAAAGAATCCATCAAGAGTCAAATTCATGAAAGGATTTGAACTAAGTCAATTTCAAAATAATAAATGAGTTTCATTAAATCATGCTTCAATTTGAACAAAGAGAAGAGATTTATGAAAAGGATCAAGATATCCATACAAAATCAAATCCTCATTCTTGCAAGTGATCATCACATACCAAAAAATTCATAAACATTCTTCTTTCATGAGAAGAGTAAGGAAGAATTCATGGGAAGAGAGCATCATAAAAAATTCACAAATAAAACTCCATAAATCAAATCCATTTCTCATTAAAAATTCACAAGAGTGAAATCCGTGAGAGATGCATTTGTCAATGAATTCCATGAGTGAAGGGTTTAAGTGTATCAAACATCATTAAGTGATGGAGCAAGGATATGAAGTAAACTTGATACCAAGGAAAAAAAACAGAAATAAATTCATGAAAGCTCCATTCATGAAATACATTAAGAGGAAGATAGTCCAGAAAAGAAATACAACAAACTCATGCATTCAAATAGTTTAACATGCCTACCTCTCTTCTAATGAAATCTAATTGTTCTTCATTTAAAGGTTTTGTAAAGATATTGACTAATTGATGTTTTGTATTAATGAATTCTAAGATTACATCATGATTATTAACATAATATCATATAAAGTGATGCCTAATGTCAATATATTTAGTTCTAGAGTATTGAATAGGATTTTTTGTTAAACATATTGCACTTGTATTATCACATTTTATGAGAATATTCTTAAGATAAATTCTATAATCTTCTAATGTATTTTTCATCCATACAACTTGTGCACAATATGCACTAGTCGCTATGTATTCAGCTTCGATCGTAGATAGTGCAACCGAGTTTTGTTTCTTGGAAGACCAAGAGACAAGTGCATGACCTAAGTATTGACATGTTCTTGATATGTTTTTTCTATCATTCTACATCCAACAAAATCTACATCAGCATAAGCAATTAATTCAAAGTTTTTAGATTTTGGATACCATAATCCTAGATTAGTGGTTCCTTTAAGATATCTAAGAATTCTTTTAACTACTTTAAGATGAGATAGCTTAGGATTAGATTGAAACCTAGCACAAAGTCCTACACTAAACATGATATCCGGTCTAGTTACGGTGAGGTATAGTAAACTACCTATCATACCCTTATAAGCTTTTTGATCAAAGCTTTCTCGACTTTTGTCAATGTCTAACTTAGTGGAGGTACTCATAGGAGTATTGATAGCCTTTAAACTATCCATATTAAACCAGTTTAGCAAGTCTAATGCATATTTTGTTTGACTAATAAAAATATCATTACTAAGTTGTTTGATTTGTAAGCCTAAAAAGAAAGTTCATTCACCCATTAAACTCATTTCAAACTCTTGGTTCATACTCTTGGCAAATGATTCACATAAGGATTCATTTATATAACTAAAAATAATATCATCAACATAAATTTGAACAACAAGAAAATTATTTTTAAAATTTTTAATAACCAATGTAGTATCGATATTGCGTTTAGAGAAATTATTTTAGATAAGAAAGGAGCTAAGTCTCTCATACCAAGCTCTTGGGGCTTGTTTTAATCCATAGAGAGCTTTAGTCAATTTAAACACATGATTTAGAAAATTATCATTCTCAAATCCGAGAGGTTGTTTAACATAAACTTCTTCAGAAATAAAACTATTAAGAAAAGCACTTTTAATATCCATTTGAAATAACTTAAAATTATTACTACTAGCATAGGCAAGGAGCATCCTTATGGTTTCTAATTATACCACAAGAGTAAAGGTTTTTTCATAATCGATACTTTCTTCTTAGTTGAAACCCTTGGCCACTAATCTAGTCTTATTTCTAACCATGATACCAAATTCATCTTGCTTGTTTCTAAAGACCCATTTAGTACTAATAACTAAATGATTATTTGGCCTTAGAACAAGCTTCTACACCTCATTTCTCTCAAATTGGTTCAACTCGTTTTGCATTGCGATAACCCATGAATTATCTTTCAAGGCCTCGTCAATGCATTTTAGTTTAATTTAAGAAAGAAAAGCGACATTTGCACAAAAATTCTTAAGAGAAGAACGAGTTTGAACCCCTTTTGATGTGTCTCCTATGATTAGCTCCTTAGGATAAGCATCTACATACTTCCATTCCTTGGGTAAGGATGTTTCAGAAGAAGATGTATCCAAGTTGCTAGTTGAAGGAGAGAGTTTATTTAAATTCAAAGCATTAAAATTAAGATAATCATCAAACTCATTTTTCTTAAATTCGGATACTTCATTAAAGCCAACATGAATAGACTCTTCTATGACCAAGATTCTTTTGTTAAAGACACGAAATGCTTTGAAATAGAAGAATAGCTAAAAAAAATGCCTTCATCAGATTTTGCATCAAACTTTCCTAAGGCATCTTTTTCATTCAAGATAAAATATTTACAACCAAAAACTTTAAAGTACAAAACATTAGGTTTTTTGTCATTTAACCATTTGCAAGGGGTTTTGGAAAGTAATGGTCTTACTAGAATCCTATTCATAATATAGCATGCCGTATTCACGGCTTTAGCCCAAAAATATTTGGGTAGGCTATGTTTGTTTAACATGGTTCTTATCATTTCTTGTAAATTTCTATTTTTTCTTTCTACTACTCTATTTTGTTGAGGATTTCTCGGAGTAGAGAAATTATGGTTGTATCCATTAGATTCACAAAAATTTTGGAAATAACAATTTTGAAATTCGCCACCGTGATCACTCTGAATTGATGAAATCATAAAGCCTTTTTCTATTTGAATAAGTTTACAAAACTTAGAAAAATACCTAAAGCAATCACTTTTGTGTGCCAAGAAGTATGTCCAAATGTATCTACTATAATCGTCTACAATGATAAAGGTGTATTTGCTACCTCCTAGGCTTGAAGTATCAATTAGTCCAATCAAATCCATAGTCTAGAGGTGCTTATTTGATTCTTTGGTCTGAAACTACCTTTTTTTTGTTTACCTAGTTGACATACATCACACACATTATCTTTAACAAACTTAATGTTAGGAATACCTCTTATAAGTTCTTTAGATGAGATTTGAGAGATTAGTTTCATGTTAGTATAACCTAATCTCCTATACCAAAGCCAAAAATCGTCATTTAAAATCGAAAAACATATTTCATTACAAAGATCATCAATGTCAATAGTATATACATTATTTTGTTTTAGAACAATCATAGAGGTGTTTTTGTGTGATTGTTCAATGATGCAAGCATTGGATTCAAATCTAATGACCTATCCTTTATTACATAATTGACTAATGCTCAAAAGATTATGCTTTAAGTCATCAACTAATAATATATCTTTAATCAAAAATTCATATTTATTACCTATGGTTCCTTTGCCAATGATTTTACCCTTGTTGTCTCCGAAGGTGACATACCCTTCGTCTAGGCTAGTGAGCTTAGAGAATTGAGATGGATCTCTGGTCATGTGCCTTAAGCATCCACTATCAAGGTACCATCTCTTGCTCTTAGCTTGTTATTATAAATATTTCTACAAAAAAGGGTGATTTTTAGGAACCCATTTGACCTTGGGTGCCTCAAAAATCGATCGACTCAACTTATTATTTTGCATGAAGTTCTTTATGGTTGCTTTAGGAACCCAAATCAATTTGTGTGGACTATATCTCTTAAATGGATATTTATAAGCAATATATCCAAATTTGTAATAAAAGTTACATTTGTTTCGAGGTGAAACATGTAAAGTTGGGCCTTTAATAAAGATGGTTGGATTTTTATGAATATTACTCACAAAGCTGATTCCATCTCTTCTATGAACATGATTCTTACTTGCAAGGATCATGTTTAAGGATTTGCTATCTATTTCAAAATTTTCTAAGGTTTCATGTAGTTACAAATTCTCCTTTTTAAGCGTTTCTAATTCATCACATTTTATGTAATAAGCTAAACTATCATCATGTTTAGTTTTTAATCTATTAAAATCACTAACAAGAGAAGCATGCTCCTTTTTTAATAGTTTATACTTTTTACTAACTACTTTACATTCATCAAATAATTCATGAAAAGCACTTAAAAACTCATCGAAAAATAAATTTGCATCTAATGAACTACTTACCTCATCTTTGATAGCCATTAGTGCGTAATTGGCGATCTCCTTGTTGCTTTGTTCTTCGCCTTCGGAATCGCTCGAGTCATCCCACGTCACTTTGAGTACCTTCTTCTTCTTTGGTTGCTTTTTCTTTACTTGGGGACATTCGCTTTCGAAATGTCCCGACTTCTTGCATTCATAGCATATAACTTGTTCTTTCTTGGGTTTAATTTTTTTTTAGTGTCATTTTTAAATTTATTCCTTTTTATGAATTTTTTGAATCTTCTTGTCAAGAGTGCCAAGTCATTATCATAGTCCTCATCACTTAAACTTTCTTTCAAGTGGTCTTCATGAGTTCTTAGTACCATATCCTTCCTATTCTTTGGAAGGTTGTTCTTAAGCTTTTCATGAGCATTGCAAGTCATCTCATAGGTCATTAGTGACCTGATAAGTTCTTCGAGAGGGAAGTTATTCAAATCTTTGGTCTCTTGAATGGCTATTACTTTAGGTCCCAACTCTTAGGAAGGGATCTCAAGATTTTATTAACAAGTTCAACGTTCAAAAATATTTACCAAGAGCTTTTAAACTATTAACGACATTCGTAAAACGGGTGTACATATCAATAATAGTTTCGCTTGGCTTCATCCGAAACAATTCATATGTATGAACTAAAAGATTTATTTTTGACTCCTTTACTCTACTAGTGCCTTCATGAGTGATTTTGAGTATGTGCCAAATATCAAAAGCCATTTCATAAAGAGACATTCGATTGAACTCATTTTTAATCTAAAGCGCAAAACAAGGCATTCATAGCCTTAGCATTTAAAATGAAAGTCTTCTTCTCTAACTCATTCCAATCATTCATTGGAAGAGAAGACTTTTGAAAGTCATTTTTCACAATATTCCATAACTCAAAATCCATAGAAATTAGAAAATTCCTCATTCTAGTCTTCCAATAGGTGTAATTCGTCCCATTGAACATGAGTGGACGAGTAATTGAGTGACCCTCTTGGTTGCCGGCAAATGTCATCTCTCTTAGGTTTTAAACTAAACTGAGAATGACCTTTCTCTAATACCAATTGTTAGGATCAAGAGCGGCACTAAGAGGGCGGGTGAATTAGTATAGCGAAAAAAATCATCGATTTTATAAAATATTTATTCGTTGAAAACCAATCTCGGAAAGTGCTTGACTTTAGAGTAAATGAACTAGCAATCAACTTAGAAAGTAATGACAGTAATGAAAAGCAGAATGGAAATAAGCATAGCGAAATTTATAACAGTTTGTCGTTGTGACCTACATCCACTTTAAATTCCTCTTCCGTTGAGGTCACGGGCGTCTATTAATGGTCTTCCTTTAATAGGCGAAAACCAACTACCTCTTTACATTGCTTTCTCCTTTTCACGGGTTTAGGTGATAACCCTTGTAAGTCTCACACCTCTCTTGAATGATCACAATACTAGAAAGGGAGGATTCTTTTCACTTTTATAACATTTTCACACCCCAAGACTTCAATATTTTGTTCACACTTTCATGCCCTTTCATATAGAAAATGGTAGGGTATTTATAGGCCCTAATGGCTTTAAAATTATAGCCAAAAAGTGTCACATCCGTGGATTTCGGGGTACTAGTGGTACACCGTCATTATTGGGCGGTACTACCACCTGCAGACTGACATTGGGCGGTACCACCGCTAAGTCTGGGTGGTACGATCGCTTGATAGAGCTCGGAGACCGAGCTCTAGTGGTACCACCGCTTGGCAGCATTAATTGCCGGCGGTACCACCACCTAATATGGGCGGTACTAATGCCCAAAGCACTTGGGAGACTGAGTCCCAAGCAGTGCCACCGCCAACCATGATTTCAGGTGCTGAATGGGCTTTTCAACCAGCTCAATTCAGCCTTATTAAGGGCCTAATTGGCCCATAACTGAGTTAGTGAGATTACCTCCCAATCCTAACTCAATTTAAATTCTAACTACGATAATTTAAGACATTAATTAAGCAATCTTGGTCCGATATGTCAATTTTTCTTCTAGTGAGCTTTCGACGATCTTCCGGCAAACTTTCGACGATCTCTCGGCAATATTCCAGCGGACTCTCGATAAGCACCTGGACTTTACAATGATATTCTTGGTAAGTTCCGACGAGCTTCTTTAGCAAGCTCTTAGACTTCTTGGTCAATTCCGGCAGAACTTCCGACGAACATCCGGACTTCCGATGAACTCTCGAACTCCTAACGAAATCTCGATCTTGACTCTGACCCAACATATGCTTTATGCCTTACTCCTACCGTAGTTAATCCTGCATACTTATCTCAACATATAGATTAGATCAAACAATTTACCAATTGATTTTATTATCAAAATCAGAGATTCAACAGTTTTAAAAGTAAAAGTAATAATCGGTAAATTTGGGAACTAATTTATTGTAATAGAATCTATATGGTTAGTTGCACAAGATGTTTTGATAAACAATTGTGCTCCAATTTATTCAAATAAAATATTTTAAAAAATACATATGAGTGTATTTTTAAATAAAATAAATTTTATATAAATTAGAGTTATCTACAAAAATATATAAGTAATTTAATACAGATAGGTCAGAATATATCATCTCTATTTAGTAGAATTTGAGAGATCAAAAGGAATAATCATTTAAATAGTTATTTCTACTTCAAATTATTCAAATAGGATATGGAACGAATGATATAAGAGTCTAGTTTCCATCAAAAAAGATTTTATTTGATTTAGAGTTTTATACATAAATATTATATTTAAAATAAGATAAATAGATCATATCATTTTGCCTCTGTTTCATAGAATTTAAGAGATCAATTGAAATAAATATTTGGATAGGCAATTGTAGTTCAAATCATTCAGTTAAGGTACTAACAGAAAGTTACAAGTCTAGTTCTCAACAAAAGAGAGTTTGCTTAATTTCAAGCTTTATACAAAATATTATAATTAAAATAAGACAGATATGTTAGAATTTTTAAAATTTCAACATTGCAAGTTTGCAACTCGTTTGAGGTTGATGCTATCGAAAAGAGGCAAAGCTTTATAAATTATTCATAAACAAGATGGAATCAGATATAAGAATCACTATATGATAGGATAAAACTCTTGCCTTAAAAAGTTAATCCCAAAGATGTTAAATTAGTAGAAATTCCTCAACCATAGTAAGAAGACTTCACTACTTTCTTCTCGTCCTCTTTCCATTCTTCCCTTAGCTACGTATACGGCAGCAAGCTTCTAACTTGGTAATATTTTCTCACTTTTCTTCTTTAATTACAAGTGTTTAGATAATACAAAAGATTGTAATATAGTAAGCATGCAACAAAGAGACCTAGGTGTCAACAATTTAGCAAGCATGCGTGGCACACTCCTTTATTTAGCTAGTTACACATATGCTCCACTTCCTCTCATTTATCTTTTCTTTTCATTTTTTTCTCCACTAACTTAACATAAAACTTTTACAAATCATATCCAAATTCTAGGATTCACAATTATGTCCCTAGCATTAATCCTCCAATATAAAATTACTTAATACAAGAAATTATTAAATAATTTTGTATTAAAATAATTTAAAAAATTATTATATTATAAATAATTTAAAAATAAAAGATATTACAAGATTATTTAGTTGTATTTTTATTTTTTTATTACTTTATTTTCTTCTTGTATTTTGACCTATATAAAGTGGCCAAGCATTATAATAAGATCATTAATCTTTGAATGAATAATAATTTTGTTTCTCACAATTGTATGAGTGGTGTAAGGCCATAGCTTACCCCCATATGAGTAAAAAAAATTGGAGTGATTTCTCCTACATTCCTCTCCTCTCCCCTCCTTAGCCAACTTGCAACAAAGAAACATAAATTGATCCCTTAGCATTAGGATTCAACCAAAAGGATGTCAAAGCGCTCCTCTTTGATAATCTTGGTACGTGATTAAACTCCAACATTGTTCTTTATTACTTAAATTAATATTTTTACAAATCAAGTTTGTCTCGCCTCCTGTCTCTCCATTTTAGCTTTTTTTTTAATTTATTATCCACCTTATTATTTGTCTCTTTATATTAAGCATTCTCTTTAGGGTTTATCCTACATAATAATTGGTATTAGAGCATGATTCCCACCATGTGTAGATCGACCTTATAAAGGTCTTTTGGTTGATAGACAAAAACTTTTGTATAGTCTTAGTAAAAGGTTTGAGTCTTTTGAACATAAACTACTTAGACATCAAAGTTTGCTTAGACAAATTATCTACTACCAAAGTTTCCTTGCATAAGGGACAATATATTGTGAAGGCTGAAACTTCAAAAGTCCTAGATCCAACTCGGGATGATGGCAACTCAAATCATACTAAGACAAAACAAGAGTTAGACTAATAGAAAAATCACATTAAAAAAATAATAGTTTTAGAAATCTCTACAAAAATTACTCACAACATTTTGAGTATAGGTTTGAAAGAGCATATGAAACGTCTCATGCTTCTACCACTTATACCATCATGACACATGTATAACTTGGACATGGATGAAAACTATCAAAATTGCTTGGGTCATGGTAGACACGATCTTAGGGAGTCTAATGGTGACATCAAAAAAAGGTCAAAGTAAAAGCATCCTACTTCGATGGCAGGTTAGACCCCAAGGTTTTTATTGATTGGTCCTTTGATATGGCTGAGTATTTCAATTCGTATGGCATGTTAGAAGGTCACTTAGTATGTTTTTCCAAAATAAAACTCATAGATCAAGCCAAACTCCACTAGACCAATATTGAAAAAAAAATATTAACATTCAAGCCAAACTCTGATGAAATGAAAGAAAAACTAAAAGAAAAGTATATCCCTATATCCTACCAAGAACATTTAATGAATCAACTCTAAATCTTGTGCGAAGACTATGCTTGTAGCTAGTTATATTAACAAGTTTGATAAATTAATGATTAGATGTGACATTCAAGTGACTACTTATCAAACTATTTCATAATTTTGCATTGGACTAAAACCCGAAATTAGGAAAGAGTTAATCCCGTATGTTATTTGCTCTCTAGAACATGCATATAATATGACCTTGGAGTATGGGCAATATCTTAAGGTTCAAGTCCTTACAAGGTTCAATTCTCGAGTTGAAGAGTTCGCCACACAGAGTTAGTGAAAATGATAAGCCTTCTAAAACTTCCAACATTGCCTCCACTCAAAATTAATTTAGTGATCCAACCACTAGATGTCCCCAAGATAACAAAGGAAAGACTATTACTAAACCTTTGAGACAAAGCAACAATTCAGTTCATTGCTTCAACTATCATAAGGCAGGCCATTTTGCACATCAATATCCATCAAGAGCCCTAGGAAATGACCTTAAAAATAATAAAATACTCAAAGATAAATTAGCTTATATCCTTGAAGAAGTTGATGAAGACCATTTAGTTAATGAATATGATGATGAAACACATGCTGTCATGAAACATATCTTAACCACACCAAAGTCAGAGGAGGATTGGAGATGAACTAATATGTTTCATACCTATATTAAAGTGGGTGACAAGAGTTGTCAGGTAATCAATGATGGAAGTAATAGAGCAAATGTTGTATCCATAGGAGCCCTCGAAATAATGAAACTAAAACCTGAAACACACCTTCAACCCTATAAGATACCATGGGTAAATAAAGTCACTATCCCTGTTAACTAGCTTGTCTTGCCATTAAGTTTACAACTTACCAAGGATAAGTTTGGTATAATCTTCTTCTGATGGAAGTTGCCCATATCCTTTTAGGACAATCATGGCTCTTTAACATGGATGTGACTCATTTTTGTCGCACCAATGCTTATGTGTTTAAGCATGAGCGAAAGAAGACTATATTAAACCCATCTAAGCCAATTGAGGTTGATAAAAGTTCACAAATGTCATAAAAAGAATAAACCCCTACATTTGTTAATAAAAAACCTTTTAACATGAAAGCCAACAAGAGTTGATAATTTATGCTCATGTGACTAAAAAAAACAAAGATCATCACCTGAAGAGTCCTAAGACCATCCCAAAGAGGTTGATAAGGTTTTTAAAGAATTTAAATATTTCACCCATGAGAAATTGCTTGATTAATTGCCCCCTCTTAGAGATATTCAACATGTTATTGACTTAGTCCCAAGGTCAACTCTTCCAAACTTGTCACATTAGGATGAACCTCTTAGAACATACTAAACTAAAAAGACAAATGAATGAACACCTATGAAAATATTTTATTAGAGAAAGTTGAAGTCCTTGTGTCTGCTTATACCCATGAAAGATGGTAATTGGAGAATGTGCGTAGATAATCAAGCCATCAACTAAATCACAATTAAGTATAGATTTTTCATACCTAGACTTGATGACATGTTTGACATGACGGTGGACTCAAAGTATTTCTCTAAAATTGATCTAAGAAGTGGTTTTTATCATATACTCGTTTCACCAATAAAATGAGCGGAAAACAACCTTTAAAACTAAGGATAGTTCGTTTGAGTGGTTAGCCATTTCTTGTGATCTTTCAAATATACCTAGAACATTTATGAGGGTTATGACACAAGTACTTCATCCTTTCATTAGTCATTTTCTTGTCATTTATTTTAATGATATTCTAATCTACAGTAAAGTCAAGGATAAACATCTTATTCACCTATACAAGTCCTAGAGGTTTTTGATAAGAAAAAATTCCATATAAACTTGAAGAAATATTTGTTTCTACAATAACATATCAGTTTTCTTAGCTTTGTTGTCTCCTTCGAGGGAGTTCGGCTGACCCTGAAATAAGGCTATCAAAGAATAGCCTACCACTGCAAGCATTCATGAAGTTAGAAGTTTTTATGGCCTAGCTAACTTTTATTAGAGGTTCATTTAGTCCTTTAGCACCAATATGACCCTTATTACAAACTGCATGAAGAAGGGTAAATTTAAATTGACCAAAGTACCTCTAAAACCTTTACAAGATAAAAGAAAGAATGACACAAGCACTTATTTTGTAACTTCTAGATTTCTCAAAGTCCTTGGGGTTGTGATGCCTCAAGGGCAGGAATAGGTGGAGTATTAGATCAAGGATGACATCCTGTTGTCTTTTTTAGTGAAAAATTAAATGAGGCCTAATAAAAATATACTATCTATGAAAAGAAGTTTTATGCGATTGTCTAAGCATTGAGATATTGGTGATATTACTTGTTGTTCAATGATAGATCTTTAAGCCCTACAATGACAAAGAAGGTTGAGTTCCTTCAAGAATACATATTTATCCTTAAGCACTAACCATGCATTAAAAACAAAGCTATTGATGCACTTAGTCAAATGACACTTGTCTTACACGTTATGACCATTAAATAATCGAATTTGAACACATACGATATGAGAACATGTCTTGTCCAGATTTTGCAAAAATATGAGTACATGTCTTGTTCAGATTTTGCAAAAACCTAATAACGTACCCTTTACCATCCATAATAGATTCTTATTCATGGCAAACTGGACATGGTTGTTATGGTTCCCTTTGAGGCTATGTAACAGTGGTTCCCTTTGAGGCTTCATTATTTGAAAAATACATGCTAGAATTACTACAGGTCATTTTGTTTAAGGTAAAATTGTTGTTATGGTTGAGGATAAGTTCTTTTGGCCTAGTTTCAAGAGAGATGTGTTAGGATCTTAATGGCACTGGGGCACTGGGGGGAGGGTGAATTAGTGCTATAGTGAATTTTAATTGACTTTAAAATTCAATCAAAAAGAATACATATTAAAAACATGATCAACTAAATATAGAGTGAGTAAAAGTTGCAAGTCAAATGACTAATCACAAGCAAGAGAAAGGATGCAAACCAATTTATAGTAGTTTAATATTTCTGACCTACGTCCACTCCTAATTCTTCTTCTCTTAATACCACCAACTTTTACTATCAATCTTACATTCAACGAGTAAAAATCAACAATCATTTATAATCATTATCCTTTTTTAAGCATTAGAGAGAATCCACACACTTACTCATTTGTAAGAGACCACTCATCTCATGTCACTCAATATCACAAAGAAACTCAAGAGAGAGGAAAAGATTCGAATAATGCTGAAAGAGAGAGCTACAAAACTTTGTAAACTCAAAAATAGATACTCCAATAACCAAACCAAAGTGAGATATTTATAACCCCCAAAAGGTTTTAATAATAAAGCTAAAAATCTAAATTCTCATGATTTTAGGGTACGGACAATACTACGATTGACTTCGAGTTATACTACCACTGTAATATTTGATAAGGAGTCATAATACTAGACTCCTCGGGTACTTCCACTATATTTTTTTTCCAGAATCATAATACTAGACTTTAATAGTACTACCATCATATTTTTTATCACAACATTACAAAACTTGGCTTTAGTGATACTACCACTACTATAGGCAGTACAATCATTGACCTAGGCAATTTAGGTCATTTGTTTGACATTCTAATGACTTAAATTTGAACCAATTTTAAGCCAAATGGTTACTGCAAACTTTCATGACAAGTATGCTATATTTCATCTTGGTAAAAGCTTACCCAAAATGATCTCGACTAAGGCCTTGACACATCAACCACTCATGCAGCACATTTTCAAAAATTTCATAATGTCGTCCACTCTTTCAACATATCATTTGATCTTCCGACACATCGTCTAATCCTCTAATATATCGACTTCGCCATGATATATGATCTTCTGATCTAGGCAATTTAAGTCATTTGTTTGACATTCTAATGAATTAAATTTGAACCAATTTTAAGCCAAATGATTACTACAAACTTTCATGACAAGTATGCTATATTTCATCTTGGTAATAGCTTATATTGACCCCAAATGACCTCGACTAAGGCCTTGACACATCAACCACTCATGTAGCACATTTTCAAAAATTTCTTAATGTAGTCCACTCTTTCAACATGTCATCTGATCTTCCGACACATTGTCTAATCCTCTAACATGTCGACTTCACTATGATATTCGATCTTCTGATGCCATATTCGATCCTTCTAGCATGATGCCTAAACCTCTAACAGAAGTCCTATCTTTGATAGGTCGACCAATCCTTCGACTTAACGTCCAATTTTGACATGGCAATCTTCCGACATAATGTTCGACTTATTAATTCAATATTTGGTCATTCAACGATCCGAATCTCTAGTGATGTAGGGGTGACTGGTGTGATCTATGGTGAGCAAAAATTAAAGAGTATAGTAACAAACGATGAAGTCAAAGAGATTAGAAAAGACAAGTGGTAGCAATGAATATACTGACATATCTTTTCAATCATGACTTGATTAACTTTTCGATTAGTTTGAGCAATGATTTAGTAAATCAAAACAAGCAAGTGTAAAGGTAACTATATAAAGTAAAATAAGGGGGAGGTGTTAAAGACTCACTTTGGGTGGAAGGATGGAAAACGAAGTATGCCAAGAGCTAGAACTAAATAAGATACAATCATAGGGTTGAATCAATCCTATTCCCCAAGTTAATATATCACTTAAGCTTTAGGGCAATAAACATTCCTCCTATATATAATCCTAACACAACTGAAAAAGATCAAATGCTGTCACGACTCGAATCTAATGGGCAAACTGGCTAATAACTCTGTTTGGTCCAAACCACTTACTAAAATGCTTAAGCTAGAGTTATCATAGTACACTCATCAGACTTTTATAAACTAATCTTAGTCTTTGCCCACTTCTAATGTGTGACTAATTAGGGGTGTTATAATTTCCCCCACTCAATTAGCTTATGAGTCTGATGGGTTAATTGGCCGATAACTCCTATTTGGTCTAAACCATTGACCAAAATGCTTAAACTAGAGTTATTATAGTACACTTATCAGACCCTTATAAGTCAATCTTAGTCTTTGCCCACTTCCGATGTGGGACTAATTAAGGGTATTACAATAAAAAATTTGGACCATTTCACGATCTATGCATGTCAAGCTAATTAAGTGGGGGATATTGTAACACCCTCAATTAGTCCCACATTAGAAGTGAGCAAAGACTAAGATTGGCTTATAAGGGTCTGATGAGTGTACTACATTAACTCTAGCTTAAGCATTTTGGTCAGTGGTTTAGACCAAACAAAGTTATTGGCCAGTTAGCCCATCAAACTTGGGTCATGATATTTGGTATCAAAGTCGACCTAATATTTGGACATGGTGAGAGGGCTCGAGTAGGAAAGGGCTTCCCATGGTGAGAGGGCTCGAGTAGGAAAGGGCTTCCCATGGATGGAGTTACAGAACTTAAGCATTTTGGTTAGTGGTTTGGACCAAATGGAGTTATTGGACGGTTAGCCCATCAGACTCAAGTTGTGACAAAGAGGTGATGTATAGGGTGGTGGTTATCAACGAGGGCTGCATTGACAACGATTGGTAGTCGATGTTGTTGCTCCTTTTCGTGGTGGTGGTGCTACTGTGATAGTGATGGTTGAAGAGAAAGGAGAAGGATAGTGGGGAGGGAAGGAGGGAAAGGGAAACAATAGATAAGGTAGGGACTTTGACCCTTGAGGATTCTCTCCTAATCTCACTTAAGATTCTAGCTACAAGCTCTAAACTCTTCATTAATTAATTAATTCATTCATTAACTCCAAAATGTGAGATTTATAATGCTTTTATAAGGATGGATGTCCCTTGAATAAGTGTCACATACCCCCCTTATAGAAGAGAAGTAAGTAAGGATCCATAGAATAGAGACAAGTATCCACCCTTAGATGAGTGTCATATACCTCCTTCTAGAAGAGTGGTGGGTAGAGATCCATAAGATAGGGACAAGTGTCCACCCTTGCATGAATGCAACATACCTCCCTTTTAAAGAGAGAAGGTTAAAGATTCATAGAATAAAGACACGTGTTTACTCTAAGATCCTCTACGAGATGCCTTTTAAGATGTGTATAACATTCAATCTGACAACATCATACAAGTTCAAGTCCAAAGTCCAATATAAACGTATCTCATGTCCAAATCCTATTATAAGAAAATAAAATATATAGGATAGGCCCTCCATGAGCATTTAGGCCTATATGGCTTCGACGTAATGATCAGAATCTCTCTCAATCCTCTTAGACCACTATAATGGTGTGGTGGTGCTATGATCTCATCAACTCTCCTTGGGTGCGAAAAATTCACCTTTGATGAATAAATACTAATACACTACTATAGGAAGTCGAAGTCTATCAATCACAGCTCCTCTTCTAAATTTCATGTGTCCTCAAGATTAAATTATCCATGCCATCATACCAAATATTTAGGCTCCTAGTTGGTGGGGGAGATCATAAGTTGGTTATCCAAGATGTTCTCGGCTTGCTCTCGAACGATTAAAAATAAGTGTGGAGGGTGTTGGGAAATCACGGATAGGCATCTCATGCGTAGTGGAAAACAAAAACAAAATCAGATTTTCCAAAATCAAGTACTTAGTCATTGTGCGATGATTGGTGCGCGAGAAAACCGCAAAATCAAAAAACCGCACGTATTATGTTAGAAGTGTTACTTGGGGAGATCATATATCCTTGAAATTTCTAGATCCGA
Source organism: Musa itinerans (assembly GCA_001649415.1). Classification (NCBI taxonomy): domain Eukaryota; kingdom Viridiplantae; phylum Streptophyta; class Magnoliopsida; order Zingiberales; family Musaceae; genus Musa; species Musa itinerans. The sequence goes on from LVTN01001325.1 coordinate 25,613, forward strand.
TGGAGTGGATAAAGGAGAACTTGTGTACTCCTCTTTAGCGGTGATCTGCACAACGGATGCAGCGATGATGCTCCTCAGATCGCTATGAGATCTCTCTCTCCACGTGCATCACAAGGCTATCGAAGTTAAGGAGGAGGAAAGGAGATTGAAGAGAATAGGAGGGGCAACCACTAGAAGTTCTAGCTTATGAACCATGAGGCTCCTATGAGGCTCCTATTTATAGAGGTGCAAACAGCTTAACCCTTAATGGATCCTATCTTCATTGAATCTCTATCTAATTATCCAATTAGATCTCTATCCAATTATCCAATTGGATCTCTATCCAATTAGATATCTATCTAATTATCCAATTGGATCTCAACCAATTATCTAATTGAATCTTATCCACTTATCCAATTTGATTTCTATCCAATTATCCAATTGGATCTTATCCACAGGATCCAAATTGGGGACTCCACGGATATCTCATATCTGTACCTCTCGCAACATCCACCATATATGTGTGACCCTCTAGACCCAATACCGAGCTGGCCGTGAGTCAATCATGTCATAACTCCTTTTGACTCAGAACTCCTTCTGATATAGTGAATTATTATCTCAATAATAATTCACTCGGCTCATCGACTATGGACATACTAGGCCACTACGCCATAGTCCCTAAATGGTACAAGGGGATACAATCCGTCGGACTTATCTATCCATAATTACCATGTGTCTATAGTCCCTCATCTGTCTAATATCCTAGAGACTATATATTGGGCATGGTAATGTCAAGCCCATACAGAATCCTATCCGAGTCTCACTCTAATTAGATTCTCCCGGAGAACTCTCTCAATCTGAATAACCCTGGCTAGGGATTTTTTCTGAGTGAGCACACATGGGATAATCATTTTATGATACCGAGAGTGGATGATCCTTTGTTGACACTCAATTACCTTCATAAGGTTGGCTACCATTCCTGAGAAATGGTTGTACCATATATAAGACTTTTAAACCTGTAAGTTAGGCGTTAAAGAATTAAGTACTCATACAAAGCATCTTTGGTGTCTCAAGTCTAAGGACCAGACATAGTTAGGACTATGAAATCGCTGTCTCACGTCAGGTATCATTGACCATTCAGCATTTCGTAAGCGGATCAATTAGTGAACTCATTCTCCAATGAGCACTTACACTATACCTCTAGTGTCGCCATACAAGCAACTATAAGACCAGCCGCCTTCATCATATAGATGAGTATATAACGCACTAGTCTATTTGGTTATCTCGATGTCCTTCTCGAATAACTTATGACCAAGATGATTTAGGGTTTATGTTTAAAGGTGAATCGGTCTCATTATCATGATCTCATCATGATCCAATTCACATTGCATAGATCCAAAGACATCACAATATATATTCACATAATATGTCATAAAATGCTAGTAATAATATGTAAAGAGATTGTTGCCGCGTGTCACAAGTGTCCTCACTCATGTGGTTGGCTTGTAGGGCACCTATAACTAACAATCTCCCACTAGACCTAAAGCTAATCACTTATGTGTTTGATCCCCATCAAACCTCTATGACACTCAAATACAATCTAAGTCAATGGCTTTGTCAATGGATCTGCAATGTTATTTTTGGATGGAACTCTTTTCACTACTACATTTCCATAGGCCACGATCTTTCTAGTATGTTAGAACCTCCTCAAAACACTTCTAATGAGACATGGGTTCCTTTACTTAAGCGATTGCCCATTATTATCGTAATATATGGGAATCAGTTCCGTGCTGCTCGATACGACTCCTAAATCCATGATGAGCTTCTTCATCCAGACCCCCTCTTTTGTAGCTTCTGCCATAGCAATGTATTCCGCCTTCGTGGTCGAGTCAGTAGTAGTACTTTGCTTAGTACTCTTCTAGCTCACTACTACCCTATTTAGGGTGAACATATACCTTGAATTTGACTTACAATCATCGACATCGGACTAGAAACTTGAGTCCATGTAGCCCTTATTGAATCTCAAATTTTGATGGTGAAACCAATTGATAGTATTTATGATCTGATCCGCATTTTGAGTGACGTAGGAAGCTTCGATCAGGGAGAGATAACTAAAGCAGGAAGAATCACATTGGGCTGGAGAGGAACATGTCAAAAGATTGGACGTTGAGCCGGAGGATTGGTTGACATATCGACAGAAGGCTTCGGGCCATGGGTTCGGGCATCGGGCCAAGAAAAGCAAAAATTACGCTAAGGAAATCGGAGTTGCATAGGTCAATTGGCCGATTGGGCAATAGGCCGTAAGAGAGGACGATGCGTCGAAGAATCAGATGATGCGTCGATGAACCAATGACATATCGGATAACATTTGATTTAGCTTTGTAATAACTGTCTAAATCGAAGTAGGTTTTAGGCGTAATTGGATTAGAATTGGGACAACTCAATTAGGGGTCAATTGGCCTAAGTTTGAGCTATGTTAGGCCAAGTGAAAGGCCGAAACAGTGACCCAAACTGGTGGAACCATCGATGGCACAATCTCGGAGACTATGTTAGGCAGTGGTACCGCCCACATAGAGTCTCCCAAGCGGTGGTACTGCCTAGTGTCAGTGCTGCAAGCGGTGGTACCGCTAGGACCCGGGAAATCCGAGATGAGACTTTTTTTTGCTCTAATTTTGAAGTCATTTGGGGTCTATAAATACCCCAGCTATTTCTGCATTAAGTAGCACGAATTGGGTAGAAAGGGGGAAAGAATCCTTGACGAAAAAGAGTTGAAAAAACTTAAAAAGTGTTGAGTGTTCCCCTCCACCTCTTAGAGTTTATAGTTCATTCTAAGAGAGGTGTGAAACTTGTAAATGTTCTCTCCTGAGCCTGTCAAAAGTATAATAGAGTTGAAAAAAGATGGTTAGTCTTCGCCTATTGAAGGAATACCGCTAGTGGATACCGGTGGCCTCGACGGAAGAGGAATCGGGAGTAGAATGGATGTAGGTCACGACGACTGAACCACTATAAAAATCTGGTTTGCATTTACTTTAAGCTTTTCATTTTAATTGCAAATTGCCTTATTTGCTACACTCTTCCGTACACTTTCAAGTTACACTCACTTTTGTTAAAACGATTTTATCGAACGAGTTTTTCAAAACTGACATTTTTATCCACTACACTAATTCACTACCCCCCCTCTTATTGTCGACTCGATCCTAACAGTTGGTATCAAAGCCACGTTCTTTTCTCATTTGGTTTAACACCCAAGAGAAATAACTCTTTTCGGCTTTCAAAAGGGTCACTCTATCATTCGTACTCCTATGTTCAATGGGACGGACTACACTTTTTGGAAAACTCGAATAAGAGTTTTCTTACTTTCGTCGAATCTCGATTTATGGAATATTATCGAAAACGAATTTCAAAAGTTTTCTCTTCCAATGAATGATTAGAATGATTTGGAAAAGAAGACTTTCTCTTTGAATGTCAAAGCTATGAATGCTTGTTTTACGCCTTAGAAAAAAATGAATTTAATCGTGTTTCTATTTGCGAAACTGAGCACGATATTTGGCACATACTTGAGATCACACATAAAGGCACTAGTAGAGTTAAAGACTCTAAAATTAATCTTTTGATGCATGATTTCGAGTTGTTTCATATGAAACCAAGCGAAACTATTGTTGACATGTACATTCGTTTTATGGATGTCGTCAATAGTTTAAAAGCACTTGGTAAAAATTTTTCAAACCTTGAACTTGTGAACAAAATTTTACGATCTCTTCCTAAAAATTGGGATCCTAAAGTAACAACTATTCAAGAATCAAAGAACTTAACCATTTTTCGATTAAAGAACTTATTGGGTCTTTGATGACCTATGAAATGGCGTACAATGCATATGAAAAACTCGAGAACAACCTTCTAAAGAACAAGAAGGATTTGATACGTAGAACTCAAGATGACTACTCAAGCGAAAGCTCAAGCGATGATGACTTTGAACTTCTCACAATAAAGCTTAAAACGTTTTGAGAACAAAAATTAAAGAATAAAAATGAACTTAAAAAGAAGAAGTTGCCAAAGAAGAAGAAAGTATTCAAGGCGGCTTGGGATGAATCGAGCTTATCCGAAGACGAGAAGCAAACCAACAAAGACAAGGTGGCAAACTACGCCTTAATGACTTTCGATGACGAGGTAACCAAAACTCCCTTAGTTTGCTTTAAAATTACTTGATGCTTTTCATAAGTTATTTTTAAATTAGTTAGTATAAAAAATATAAAAATATAAAAAAAATAAATAAACGGGGATCATGCTTTACTTTCTAGTGGTTTTGAAAAATAAAAAAATTGATTATGACAATTGCATCTCTTTATGATAAAGGAACAAAATATTAGATTTAAATCTAATGCTTGTACACCTATTAAGATTAATATGATGTATGTTATAAGAAACAATTATATGTATCTTGATGATTTTGTATTGCTTTTCGGTTTTAAACATGATGAATGGTTTTTATACAAAAAGCTTGAGCATACTTATATGAAATCAATCACATAAAAAGAAAAATGTATTATCACTGGAATCAAAATAATAAATCAAATCGCTTGTTTAAAGAAGCCTTATGTTTAATGTGTTATATTTTTTGTCATGATGATTTTAATGATGAAATTTGTTTTTCAATTTTAATCAATGATGGATGAATTTTGGCATAAAAGAAAAGGGCATGCATGTTAATCACATAAGTTGAAACAAAAAAGAGGAAAGCATTTTTCTTTCAAATTTCTCAATCCTTAGCTTATCTAGTTTAAAAAAAAGAGAGATTGATGAATCTATTTGTATCATTTAATGAATCTCTTGGACTATGAAAATAATTTTGATGATTTAAATTTGAATGAACTTTATCCAAATCTTTCACATACTCTTCAGATTTATGAATCAAAATCTTATATCTCCTATGCTTCGTCTTGTCATTCACTAAAAAGGAGACTTATCCTATTAAACCATGATAAGCTCTTGACATCTTGATAATTTATGACTTGAGTCTTGTTATGTATTATTCCCCTCTTCTTCTTTCTTATTTACAATGACAAAGGGAAGAAAGGAAATCACTTGCATTTCAAGGGATCGATAAATTTCTTTATTTTATTTTGAATCTCTTGAAAGTGACTTTGTTGATTTGATAAATTGAATAAATTGAAAATAATGATGAATGTTTTGAAAATAAATATTTGTATCATGTTTGATGATTTTACATTTTGAAATTATGCATGATGAATTGAAGTTATGATGGTTTAAAAATATTTATTCAAATGCATGAATCAATAATCTTTTTGTCAAATGAATCATGATTTTTCTTGTGAATTCTTGAAATTATAACATGAGATTTTTTATGAATCAAGATCATTTACTATGATTCTTCTTTTTGCTATTTGAGTCATCCAAAAAGAATCATAATTTTTCTCTTGATTTTTCGATATTCATAACTTGAAATTTGATATCATCCAAAAAGAATCATAATTTTTCTCTTGATTTTTTGATATTCACAACTTGAAATTCGGTTCATGACTCCCTTGTATTCATGAAATGTATATCTTATCACCCAATTAATTTTTCTTGATATTTTTTATGTGATAATATGAAATTATGCATGAAATACTCATGATATTATATTGATGCATACAAATGAGAAGTTATGATCATGCATGGTAGGATGTAATGTAATTTATCATTTTGATACCATCATGATTTGAAATATTTATGATTTGGAATGATGCATGCAATACTATGATTTTTTGATAAAATGATGTGAAAATCAACAATTATCATTTTCTGAAATGATACCATATGCCATTAAGAATGATACTTTATCTTTGTCATGATTTGGAAATTGATGTAAAGGGAAAAGAATTACAAAATTGTATTCTTCCCTTCTTTTTGACAATGACAAAGGTAGAGAAAAGTTGCTAACTTGCGCATCGCAAAGAAAAGCAAAAGCTGCTAGTTTGCATATCATAAAGAGAAGCAAAAAGCTTGCTCATCTCAAAAGATGCAAAAATTTTGCCAACTTTTATATATGAAAAACTTGCTAGTTTGCATGTTCTAAACTTGCTATTTACTATCTCACATTCTTTTTCAAAAACTTGATAGTTTGCATGTTCTAAACTTGCTATTTACTATCTCACATTCTTTTTCAAAAACTTGATAGTTTGCATGTTCTAAACTTGCTATTTACTATCTCACATTCTTTTTCAAAAACTTGATAGTTTGAACATCGTAAAGAAAAGCAAACATGCTAACTTGTACATCTAACAAAATTTACAAACTTGCAATACTCAAAATTGTTGCTAGCTTGCATGTTGTCAAATGTTGTAAAATTTTGCTAACTTGCACTTTGCAAAGGAAGCAAAAAATTGTACTTCTAAAAAGAGAAGAAAAAAAATTACTAGCATGCATGATGATAAAACTTGAGATTATATTTATAATGCAATGATTTGAAATTATATATCAAAAACTGTATAGTTGCACGTCTCCTTTTTGTTGATGACAATGGGGGAGAAGGTATGATGATAATCATGCATATTATGCCTAAAATGATAATTTGAAATTATGTATGATGATTTAGTGATTATGCATGTTGTAAAGTGATAAAAAATTTGCTAGCTTGTATGTTGTAAAACTTGCATATCTCAAAAACTAGCTAGATGCACTTCTCCTTTTTTGTTGATGACAAACGAGGAGAAGTATGATCTTATACATGATTTTATGATGACATATTACTTGGATTTTTGAATTCAAGAGTTCTATCAATATGGCATATTGATAGGGGGAGTTAAGGTTAACTCCATCATCAATTGGTTATTATCATCAAAAAGAGGAAGATAGTTGAATCTCGGATTTTGATGGTGAAACCAATTGATAGTATCTATGATCTGATCTGCGTTTTAAGTGACACAGGAAGCTTTGATCAGGGAGAGACAATTAAAGTAGGAAGAATCATGTTGGGCCAGAATGGAACATGTTAGAAGATTAGATGTCGAGCCGAAGGATCGGTCGACCTATCGGCAGAAGGCTTCGGGCCATGAGTTCGGGCATCGGGCTAAGAAGAGCGAAAATTATGCTAAGAAAATCAGAGTTACGGATGTCAACTAGCTGATTGGGCAATAGACCGCAAGAGAGGATGATGTACCGAAGAATTGGACAAGGCGTTGATGAACCAATGTCATACCAAACAACATTTGATTTAGCTTTATAATAATTGTCTAGATCGAAGTAGGTTTTAGGCGTAATTTAGTTGGAATTGAGCTAACTTAATTAGGGGTCAATTGGGCCCAAGTTTGGGTTGTTGGGCTAAGTGAAAGGCCCAAACAGTGACCCAAACTAGTGGAACCATCGGTGGCACAGTCTCCGAGACTATGTCAAGCGGTGGTGGCACCAGTCTAGGCAATGACACCACCCAGATTCAGTCTCTGAGACAATGTCAGGTGTTGGTACCACCAGTCTGGGCAGTGGTACCACCCAGATAATCTCCCAGGCGGTGGTACCGCTCCGACCTAGGAAGCTCGGGATGAGACTTTTTTTTGCTCTAATTTTAAAGTCATTTGGGGTCTATAAATAGCCCAACTATTTCTACATGAAGCAACAATAATTAGGTAGAAAGGGGGAAAGAATCCTGACGAAAAAGAGTTGCAAAAGCTTGAAAAGTGTCGAGTGTTCCCCTCTACCTCTTAGAATTTAGAGTTCATTCTAAGAGAGGTGTGAAACTTGTAAAGGTTCTCTCCTGAGCTTGTTAAAAGGAGAATAGAGTTGTAATAAGATGGTTGGTCTTTGCTTATTAAAGGAAGACTGTTAATGGATGCCAATGACCTCGACGGAAGAGGAATCGGGAGTGGATGTAGGTCACGACTACTGAACCACTATAAAAATCTAGTTTGCATTTACTTTAAGCTTTTCATTTTAATTGCAAACTCTCTTACTTGCTACACTCTTTTGTATGCTTTCAAGTTAAACTCACTTTGTCAAAATGATTTTATCGAATAAGTTTTTCAAAACCGATATTTTTATCCACTACACTAAGTCACACCCCCCCCCACCCATCTTAGTGCCGACTTGATCCTAACAGCCCTCAACCTAAAGACTACCTCCTCCGTATACCAATAAAAAATCCTTAGTTATTCTCAAGTACTTAAAGATGCACTTTACTGCTTTCTAATACTTCAAGCCTAGATCCGCTTGATACTTGCTCATGACACTCAGAGTATGCATTATATCATGCTTGGTACATAACATAGCATACATGATAGACCCTATCGCAAAGACATAGGATATCCTATCCATGTTTGCCCTTTCTTTAGGAGTTTTTGGGGACATACACCGAGAAAGTGAAATTCCATGTCTCATCGGTATGAGACATCTCTTGAAATTTTTCATACCAAACATTTTTACAATGATGTCTACGTACTTGGACTGAGATAAGCCAAGCATCCTCTTGAATCTATCTCTATAGATCCGAATCCATAAAATATAGGATGCTTCCCCTAAGTCCTTAATGGAGAAGTGTCTAGATAGCCAAGCCTTTAATATGGATAGCATTCCTATATCATTCCCAATTATATGGATGTTATCCACATATAACACCAAGAAGGTGAGAGCGCTCTCACTTACCTTCCTGTATATACAAGGCTCATCTTCGTTCTTAACGAAGTCATAAGATCTTATCGCCTCATCAAATTTTATATTCCAACTTTGGGAAGCCTGCTTTAGTCCATAAATGGACTTAAGTAACCTGCACACCTTATTTGGACTCTGCTTGGACACGAATCTCTTAAGTTGTATCATATACACCTCCTTCTCGAGGTTGCCATTAAGGAATATAGTTTTTATGTCCATCTGTCAGATCTCATAGTTATGATATGCTGCAATAGCCAATAGAATTTGGATGGATTTCAGCATAGCTATGGGTGCGAAGGTTTCATCATAGTCAACACCTTACCTTTGACGATACCCTTTAGCCACTAGCCTTGTCTTATTAGTCTCCACCTTTCTATCTACTTTGATCTTCTTCTTGAAGATCCATTTACAGTCGATATGTATGATACCCTCAAGTGCGTCAACAAGGTTCCAAACCTTGTTGGAGTACATAGATTCTATCTCAAAATTCATGGTTTCTTACCACTTCCCAGAGTCTATGCTCATAATAGCCTCCTCATAGGTCTAAGGATCAGTATCCTGAGTGTTCTCTCCATTGATATATCCCACATATCTCTCAGAAGGATATGACACTCTACCGGACCTGCACAAAGTTGGAACTTGTGTGTCAAGTACTTAAACAGACTCGGTCTCCGGAATGGTGCCTGAGCTAGGTTCTCTAACCTTGCTCAACTTTATCATGCTCCCATTATCTCCGCCAAGAATGTATTCCTTCTCAAGGAACACTACTCTCTTAGCAACAAAGACCTTTCAGTTCTCGGAGTGATAGAAATAATACCTACAAGTTTCATTGGGGTATCCCACGAACTTGCACCATTTCATCCTGGATTCCAATTTATTAGGGTCATATCTTTTAATGTGGACAATGCAGCCTCAAATCTCAATAGCCTTAAAATCGAATTTTTTTCCTTTTCGTATCTCATATGGTGTAAACACTATCGATTTAGATGAAACTTTGTTCAAAAGATAAGTTGTAGTCTCTAGGGCATATCCCCAAAATGAGATGGGTAAGTCAGCAAAACTCATCATGGATCACACCATATCTAACAGTGTGTAATTCCTCCTTTCTGATACACCATTGAGTTGTGGTGTATAAGAAGGTGTTCATACTCAAGTACTCGCCTCCTCGATCTGATCGAAGAGTCTTAGTACTCTTTCGAGTTTTGTTCTCTATTTCATTCTTATACTCTCTGAATTTCTCGAAGGCTTCAAACTTATACTTTATTAAGTACACATGTCCATAACTAGAGAAATCATCAGTGAAAGTAATGAAGTAGGAGTAACCACTTATTGCTTGAGTTGACATAGGACCACATACATTACTATGTATAAGCTATAGTAACTCAATGACTCTCTCTCTAATTCCACTAAATAGAGAGTTGGTTAGTTTTCCATGAATGCAATGCTCGTAAGTTGCATATGACTTATAGTCGAAGGGATATAAGTATCCATCTTTTAACAACTTTCAAATCCCTCCTTCATAGATGTGACCTAGCCTATAATGCCATAGGTATGCATCGTTCACCTCATCTCGCTTTCTCTTATACATGCTTACATTCATGACATGTGAAGAAGTGTTTAGTATAAACAAACCATTATGCAATGTCCCTCTTGTGATGATCTTATCATCCTTAATAATCGAATAACTATTATTCTCAAAAACTACTTTATAATCATTCAATGTTAAACATGAAATAGAAATAACATTTTTGATAATAGAGGAAACAAAATAACATGCATCTAATGCAATGGTAGCTCCACTAAGCAAATGAAAAATGACCTCGCCGACAACAACAACAACAACTCTTGCCAATCTCCTATGCCTTGCCAGAATCTATAACGAATTGCAAATGTGATAAGCACTATCGATATCCAATACCCTTACTTTATCACAAAAATCTGACAATTGGAGACTAATCATGAATATACCTGAATCTTCTGTTTCACCTTTTCTGCAAGGTACTCCTTGCAGTTCCCTTTCCAATGCCCATTTTTTACCGTAGTGGAAGCACTAGCCTTTGTCCTTTATTGGGTCATTCTTAGCAACCTTTGCTTTACCCCGTTTGCCCTTGCCCTTGCCCTTCTTAAGGGACTTTCGAGCCTTCCTTTTCCTTTTGGTCTCTGCCTTCCTCAACATATTGATGAGCTCAGGGAGAGTGACCTCAAAGTTATTCATGTTAAAATTCATAATAAACTAGGAAAATGAGGTTGGTAGGGATTGAAGTATAAGATTAATGCATAGGTTATCATCTAGGATTAACCATAGACCTATGAGTTTCTCAATCCACTCTATCATCTTTAGGACATAGTTCTGAACCGATGCCCCCTCAATCATCCTAAGGCGGAAGAGTCTCTTAGATATCTCATATCATTGAGTTTGTCCTTGCTCCTCAAACGGTTGGCAGAGATGTAGGAGTACAGATCTAGCATCCTTGTTTTTATGCTATCTCTATAAATCAACAGTCATAGAAACCAATATGTAACATGGAGCAAGAGTGGAATCATCTATATACTTCTCATATCGGGTAAACTCTACTTGAGGTGCTCTTGCCTCAGGATCTGGTATGACCGTATCCAGGACAAATGCGATTTTTTTCGCTATGAGAACTATTCTCAAGTTACGAAGCCAATCTGCATAGTTTGAACTAGTAAGACGGTTGGCATCAAGATATGTCACGTAGAGGGTCTGATGGCGACATGTTTCTGACAAATAGGAGATGTAGCATAAATAAATAACATGCAGATTTTGTAGAAAAATAAATAATCAAGATATGGACTTCTATCTTGATGAGCTCCCACTATTTTTCTAGCAAGTCACGTGATACCCTCAGTATGTGATACGGAAGTCTCCGACAGACTTTTAGTGGGGATTGGGATCAAATCGGCATCTTAGTGTAACCTTGAGTGACTCGACCAATCACACTAAGCCCAAAAGGTAGGCAACTCTTGCCAATCACAACACTTTGTGATTCCTGTTCTGTTTGGCCTATGAACTATCATGGTCTCGAGTGACTCAACCAACCATGATGTCAGTTAAGTCATCATTATCGTTACAAGATGAGTCTGATTCGATGATATGCCCTCGAGGGACTCGACCAAGCATACCACATCTTTAGGTCATCGGTGATATTTCTATGTTGTAGGCAAGATCTCAAATTGCAATATAAGTGAGTCTCGAGGGACTCGACCAACTCAACTTACATCGGGATTCGATTTCTTCCTATAACGATGGAAGGCCACATGGGTCAATTTTATTGCCTCACACTTACAGACTTAATATTATCGTAGAACGAGATTTAGATTCAATCTCATAATATGATGTGTCGCAGACATACATATTTAATATATATATATATGTATGTATATATATATATATGTATGTATATATATATATGTATGTATATATATATACATACATATATATATATACATACATATATATATATACATACATATATATATATACATACATATATATATATACATACATATATATATATACATACATATATATATATACATACATATATATATATACATACATATATATATATACATACATATATATATATATACACATATATATATATATTTGGGCCTACATGCTTGTAATTATATTGTAATTACACGAGAGGCGTGACGGAAGCCTGTAGGTGACAACGGGACCCTCGAGGTTGATTTAGATGATCTCGACGCATAGAGATGCGTCAAGGTGCCGACAGATCCGACAATGACGAGGTGGATGATCATCAGGCATGAAGATGCGTCGATGTACACATAGATCCTAATTTAAGTTATTAGGCTTATTGGCTCGGGCCTAATCATATTCGGTTGAGGTATATATATATAATATATATATAGTAGGTGTATAACAATCACATGACCAGGCACACTAGATGATCATGGACCTCAACCTAATATAATTAGGCCCGAGCCAATAGGCCTAATCACTTAAATTAGGATCTATGTGTACATCGACGCATCTTCATGCCTGGTGATCATCCACCTCGTCATTGTCGGATCTGTCGGCACCTCAACGCATCTCTATGCGTCAAGATCGTCTAAATCAACCTCGAGGGTCCCGTTGTCACCTCTAGGCTTCCGTCACGCCTCTCGTGTAATTGCAATATAATTATAAGAATGCAGGCCCAACAATGAATGAAAAAATGGAGGCTCACAAGCCCCAATAATAATCATATACACACATCACATGGTCTACGATCATCTTCTTGTTAGGATCGAGAGCACTAAGAGGGGGGGTGAATTAGTGCAGTAAAAAACTTTTGACGATTTTAAGATTATGTTTGTACGATAAAAATGATTTCGATGCGAAAGCCAATTCGGAAAATACTTGAGTTGAAGTAAAGCAATGGAGGCAATTTGCAGTTTAAGATAGAGAGCATAATATAAATGCAAACCAAGATTTAGAGTGGTTCGGTCAATCTTGACCTATATCTACTTTTGGCTTCCTCCTCCGACGAGGTCACCAACGTCCACTAAAAGCCTTCATTCAATAGGCAAAGGCCAAACACCCTTTTACAGCTCTACTCCTTTTGACGGGCTTAGGAGACAACCCTTACAGATTTTTCACTCCTCTCTTGTATGATCAAAACTTAGAAGAAAAGAGGGAAAAGAACTTTTGGCCTTTACAACACTTTTGAGCTCTAGAATTCACAGAGTAAGATCAAGATTTCGGTGCCTTTCAATGCCCTTTCATTGCTGAAAGGGTGGGGTATATATAAGCCCCAAACAGATTTAAATTTCGAGCTCAAAACTATCATCTCCCGAAATTTCGGGGTTTGGCGGTTCAACCGCCTGACTGGGTGGTTCCACTACTTGGCAGAGCTCGGAGATTGAGCCTCTGGGCGGTGCCACTGCTTGACAAAGGGGGTTCCACCGCTTGGCAGAGCTCGGAGACTGAGCCTCTAGGCGGTGCCACCGCCTGACAGGGGCGGTTCCACCGCTTGGTAGAGCTCGGAGATTGAGCTTTTGGGCGGTGCCACCGCCTAACAGGGGCGGTTCCACCGCCTGTCAAAGCTCGAAGACCGAGCTCAAGCGGTTCCACCGCCCAGCTTTCCTGGGAGTCTGAGCTCCTAGGCGATGCCACTGCCGACTCAAGTGGTGCCACCGCCGGCCAAGAAATCTAGGTTCGAATGGGCTGATCCATTCGACCCAACTTGGGTTTGTCAAGGGCCCAATTGACCCAAGATTAAGTTAATGGGATCACCTCCCATTTCTAACTTAATCATCATGCTAACTACGATATTTTAAGACATTTACTGCAACTTGCTCCGGTGCGTCAATCGCTTCTTCCAGCGAGTTTCCGACGAACATCCGATGAACCCTCGACGATGCTCCGGTGGACTTCCGACAAACTCCTGGACTTGCAACAATCCACTTAGCGAGTTCTGACAAGCTTCTTTGGCAAGCTCCTAGACTTCTCGAATCTGTTCCCATAGAACCTCCGACGACTATCTGGACTTCTGTCAAACTCTCGAACCCCCAACGTGATCATGGTCTTGACTCCGGCGCAACACCTACTGCATGTCTTACTTTTATCGTAGTTAATCCTGTACACTTATCTCAGCATATGGATTAGATAAACAAATGATAATTGACTTCATCATCAGCATCGTTTTCTCTTGCGGCGTATTGCCCAATCGGCCAGTTGACTCCGCAACTCCGATATCCTTGGCGCAATTTCCGCTCTTCTTGGCCCGATGCCTGAATCCACGGCCCAAAGCCTTCTGTCGATACGTCGGCCAATCCACCGGCCCGACGTCCAATCTTCTGACATGTTCCTTCGGCCCAACATGATTCTTCCTACTTTAATTGTCTCAATCCGATCAAAGCATCCTGCGTCACTCAAAATGCAGATTAAAACATAAACACATATCACAATTGGTTTCATCATCAAAATACGAGATTCAACACTTCTCACATCATATCATATGAATATATCATCATGTAGGATTACTAGATAAATAATAATAGTTAATTAAAATTTTTAATTAACCAATATTTTGTGAAATTGAGGACATGCAGGAATTTTTCTAAATTATGAAGGGGGTATTTTAGTAATTTGGGCAAAAGGACATAACCAGAAATATTTTAAATTCTAAGGGGCAGAATTATCCTTTTGCCCCAAAATTGCCCAAATCTCTTCTACAGTGGCCACAACTCCTTGCGGTCAACACCTCCTTGCTGCCAACCCTAGGTAGGCATATCTCAACCCCTTGCGGTTGCCGCTTGGCAAGTGGCAGTGCGACGCTGCCACGCAACAGGAGACTACCGCCTTACGCAATCGCCTCACGCACAAGCAGTTGCCTTCGTGGCACCGCCTCGTGCGCGAGTAGTGGTCGCCTAGCATAGCCGCCTCACACGCAGGCGGTTGCCTTTTGCGCGGAAGGCAGCTAGCCCACGGGCAGTTGCCGCCCTACCTGCAAGCGCTGCCTTTACGAGCTAACGGTTGCCAACAGGCATCGCCTCGCATGCAAGCGCTGCCTTTACGGGTCGACGACCGCCAACAGGTTCCGCCTTTGCCTACATGCGGCCAACGCGTATGCCGACGAGCTGCACCCTTATAGGCGGGCGCTACCTCGATGGGCAAGCAACTCCTCCATAACTTTTGTACACGCACCGCCTTCGGTCAATCCACTGGGCAGCAACAGTTGTCGCCCCGGTTTCCTTCATTTATGTCAACAAATTTGACGTTGAATAACCGTTCTAAAAATAACAATACAATACGTCTTTTGAATCTGAAAACTACGTTTAACGTAGGAAGAATGTGTAAAACAATTCTACACGATTAAACATAACACATGTAGTTTATAAGACAATTATCGCACAACAAACCTAACTCTGATACCACTGTTGAAAATTGTGGATAAGCATCTCATGCTCGGCGAAAAATAAAAACAAAATTAGATTTCCCAAAGTCAAGTACTTGGTCGTTGTGCGACAATTGATGCATGAGAAAATCGTAAAATAAAAAAACTACACGTATCATATTTGAAGTGTCACATGGGGAGATTGTATATCCCCAAAATTTCTAGATCTGATAGAATAGATAAAGGAGAACTCACATACTTTTCTCTAGCGATGATCCACATAATGGATGTAGGGACAATACTCCTTAGATCTCTACAAGATCTCCCTCTCCACGTGTACCACGAAGCTACCGGAGCCAAGGAGGAGAGGAGACTTAGGAGAATAGGAGGGGCGTGTCACGCCCCCCGAATTATCGCATTCAGGAGGTGTGACCCTATCTAAAATCAATAATATTATAATTCATCGTCAATTCAATCCAGGATCCAATCTAACAATTTGAGGATACTAAGAACCATTCAAATCAATATTCACAATTCGTAAACCTGTACATTTCATAAATCATACTCCACTTCACTCAGAGATTTATAAAATCCAAAGCCAACTCAACTAAACATCAACCACAACACAAATCCATAATCATAGAAATATATACAATCCTTTAAACTTTTACAACACAGTATCAACATATCCTTAACATTACATCAGAAGTAAAGTATACTATACAACAAAAACCTATCAACCAACAAAGATTAGCCCAAAATTCTTCTAGCCTTTCACTATTTCAACCTAATTCTAGCTTTTCAGTGTGCAACAAGCTACCATGAAAAATTTATATATCAACGGGGTGAGCATAAAGAGTTCAGCAAGCGACTAACATATCCATGGCGATAGGAGAAGTTCAAGCAGGCTTAGTATCAAGATACAAAAGCAGAAATACAAGTGTTCATTTAAAATCATCTCATTTGATATAAAATCACAAAGGGTTACCTCATTCGAAAACAGGCGTTAGACATAACAATAAGAGAAAGGAAATTGGAGCATTTTATTGGCAAAAGAAGCATTTAGGCATGTATCAAATGGCACATGAAGTATTTAGGTGCATATTAAAGGCGTAAGAGTGTTTGGGAGCATAACAATGTCATACGAAACACTTCAAAGTATAACAAGTGAACCGAATAATAAACACAAGCTTGTATGTTATTTTTGATGTAGCATGCATTCCATTTTTATCCAAAGCATAAATATAAACTCATAAGCAAAGCTTTGGATATCATATCAAAAACATAGAGGGCATTGTGGGACCACATACATAATGTGATTCATCCATTTCTGGATGACCACCAAGCATAAGTCTCC
>LVTN01001325.1:43589-53951 GCA_001649415.1 Musa itinerans
ATCTTTAGAATAAATGCAAGTGGCTCATCCTTGCTAATGCCACATGTCCTCCATTTTATTTTATTTTATTTTTTTTCTTAATGTGAATCTTTCACAAATCACCTCCAATTAATGAGATTCACATTTTGGTCCCTCACAATAACAATACTTTCAATATATATATATATAATATTTAGTACTAAAGAATTATTAAAAAAAAAATCCTCATATTTATAAATAAGTCTTTATAAATTTTCAAAAATGAGGGATGTTATAGGGCGACCACCAGAAGTTCTAGCCTATGAACTATGAGGCTCCTCCTATTTATAGAGGCGCAAGTAGCTTAACCCTTAATAGATCCTATCATCATTGGATCTCTATCCAATTATCTAATTAGATCTTATCCACTTATCAAATTGGATTTCTATCCAATTATCGAATTGGATCTTATCCACAGGATCCAAACTAAGGGCTTAGTAGATATCTAATATTCGTACCTCTACTCATCGCAATATCTACCATATGTGCATGACCCTTTGGGCACGATACCGAGCTGGCCATGAGTCTATCATGTCAGAACTCCTTCTGACTCAAAATCCTTTCTGATATAATGAATTATCATCTCCCTAATAATTCACTCAACTCATCGATTATGGATATACTAGGCCACTAAGTCAAAGTCCCCATATGGTACAAAGGGATCTAATCCATCATACCTGTTTATCCATAGTTATCAAGTGTTTATTGTTAGGATCAATACGGCACTAAGAAGGGGGGGTGAATTAGTGCAGCAATAAAAATTACGTTAATTTAAAAAAATTTGTTCGATAAAATCATTTTGACAAAGCTCGTATTGGAAAGAAATAAAAGTAATGACTTAGAGTAAATGTAAAGTGTAGAGTACAACTGAGCAATAAAAGAAAGCAGTAAGGAAAAAACACACCGGATTTATAGTGGTTCGATCGTTGTGACCTACGTCCATTTCTGATTCCTCCTCTGTCGAGGTCACCGGCGTCCACTAATGATCTTCCTTCAATAGGCGAGACCAATCACCTTCTTACAAAGCTTTCTCCTTTTCACGGGTTTAGGAGACAACCCTTATAAACCTCACACATCTTCTCTAATGATTACAAAGCTGAAGAAAGAGTAGGACTCCAAACACTTTTACAACACTTATACACCCCAACACTTAAATATTTTTTTACACTTTTCTACTCTTTTTGTTACTCTTTCATGTAGAAAGGAGTGAGGTCTTTATAGGCCCCAATGGCTTCAAAATTAGAGCCAAAAAATATCTCATCTCGGATTTCTAGGGTACTGACGGTACTACCACCATTATTAAGCAGTACCACCGCCTGACACTTTGATACTAGGTGGTACCACCACCTAGTCTGGCGGTACTACTGCTTAACAAAGCCTTGAAGATGGGGCTCTAGCGGTAGCACCACTTGACAGGGTGATACCACTGCTTGGTAGCATTAACTATCGACGGCACCATCGCCCAATTTGGGCAGTACCACCGCTCAAACCACCTAGGAGGCTGAGCCTCAGGTGGTTCCACCGCCCACCCTAGGCGGTGCCACCACCTGGCAAGGCTCTAAGTGGCCGAGTGGGCCTTCCATCTGACCCAACTCAGCCTTGTCTTGGGCCCAGTTGGCCCCTATTTGAGCTAGTATGATTTCTCCCAAACCTAACTCAAATTAAACCCCAAACTACGACAAGTAAAGGCATAGACAATTAAAACATAAATCTTCGTTGTTTGTCATGTGAGTTGTTCATTTGAACTCCCGGCAAGACTTTCGACGAACTTCTGGCAAACTCCCGTCGATCTTCCAGCAAGCTCCTGATCTTCCGGTGAGCTTTCGCTGCATCATCCAACCCTTCGGTGTATCTCTCGATTCATCCGACCCGATGCTTAATCATTAACTCTGGCCCAACTTCAATTCTTCTTTAATCGCTTTGCCTTTCTTACAATCGTAGTTAGTCCTGCATCACTTATCTCAACATATAGATTATATCATTAATTCATCAATTGATGTCATCATCAAAATTCGAGATTCAACAATCTCTCCCTTTTTTATGATGACAACCAATTAATGACGGAGTTAACACTAACTCCCCCTATCTATATGTCATATTGAGATAAAGCAAACTTGAATTCAAAATGAATTATAACCTTTGAATTCAAGTTAAACATTTTCGATCATAGTGATCAAATGCAATATATCATACCAAAATTTCAATATGTTGTGCATCATTAAAACATGCACATTTTCTAAACATTACATTTCATCCTCACTTCATGCATGATACCAAAAATAAATCATCACTTTAGGCATATCATACATGATACTAAAGCATTCATGATACATCATTTTGGGTATAACATACATGATACTAAAACATTCACGATACATCATTTTAGGCATATCATACATGATACTAAAGCATTCATGATACATCATTTTAGGCATATCATCCGTGATACTAAAGCATTCATGATACATCATTTTGGGCATATCATACACGATACGAAGACATTAAAATTTTAAGTATTTATCACTTCATGCTTTAAATCAAAATTTTGATTATGATACCAATCATCATTTCTCATGCTTAAATCAACATTTTGATCATGATACCAAACATTCATCATTTCTCATGCTTCAATCAACATTTTGATACAAATCATCATTTCTCCCCCTTTGTCATTAATAAAAAGGAGAATCATTCAACAATGCAATTGTTTAAAAATTATTCAAGTATGTTTTATACTAATTTATCTAAGTTAGCAAAAAATGAGAAGTTAAGCAAAAACTTTGCATGATAACTACTTTTGCTTTTTAAAATGGGCAAGCTAGCATTTTTGCTTTAGATGTGCAAGAGCTTTTTGGTTCTTCTTGAGATGTGTAAGTTTTTTTCTTCCTTTATCATAAAAATAAGAAGAAGAGGAAGAAGAGTAAGGGAGGAATTCATTTTCCACAAAAAAAATCAAGAACCAAATTCATGAAAAGATTTGAACCAAGTCAAATCCATAATAAATGAGTTTCATTTAATCAAGCTTTTATTTTAGCAAAGAGAAAGGATTCATAAAAAAGGATCAAGATGTCCGTATGAAATAAAATCAAATCCCTATTCTTGCAAATGATCATCACATACTAAAAGTCTATAAATAAAAATTCTTCTTTCATGAGAAGAGTGAGGAAGAATTTATGGGAAAGGATCATCAAATGAAGGATAAAAAATCCATGAATAAAACTTCATAAATTAAATCCATTTTCTTGTAAATAGAAGAAAGAAGGATTCATAGGAATTGATAAAAGATCAAGTCATTAATAAAAAATCCATGAATCAAGACTCTTCTTTTGCAAATAGGAGAAAGGACTCATAATCATCATATGAAAAATAAGACATCAAGTTGTAAATACCAAAAGTCCATGAGTCGAATCTTTTCTTTTGTAAATATCACGAGAAAAAAAAAACAATCTTGATTTAAAAAGAAAACTCAAGTTACAAAAAATCAAGAAATTTGAAAAATGTATCAAGGGATTTATGCATTCAAAAGATTTATCATGCCTAATTCTTAGAGTGTTACATGCATTATACCATCATCAAGAAGCGCATCATAATATTAAAAAGCACATAACATCAAAAGGTACATCATAGAATGTAAGAAGTATAGTATATCAAAGAGTACAACTCATCATGGTACTTTTTAGTTCCCTACCCCCTTTTATCAACAAAAGGAAATACATAACCTATTCAGGTGGTGGTAAATCAAAATGTCTAAACAAAGTATTAAGTTACCGATAAATTTGCTGCATCTCGATTAAAATATGATCTTGACGTAGTTCAATTCGATCCAATCGAGTCACTATTGAATAGGCAGATGAGGACGATGCTTGCTCTGTTGGAGGTGTTGTCTCAAAGGAACTAGTAGGAGGAGAATGACTTTCCCTATATATAGGTGTTTCTGGTTCTGGTTCAAGTGGGGGAGGTTCAGTCCTCCTAGGTAATCTAGTCCAAATCCTATTTCTTACTATACATCTTAATCACCTTGATAGATTTCTATTGATGACATTGAATCGATCTAGTTTTAAGATTTCTTTATCAGATGGAATAACTATGTCATAGGCATGCATTAGTCTAGTAATTAAATCACCATATGGAAGCATCATATCTTTTGTGGATAGATCAATCATGTTTTGTCGTATCAGATATCCAAAGTAATTTTCATGTTTGACCATAATCTAATACATTTTTCCTAATTCCATTTGACTGACTTCATCATGATGATGTTGTTTTGGAAGTAGAATACTTATTACAATGTGATGAAGCAATTTTATGCTAAAGGGTAGTAAATGTTCATAACTTTTTAGAACGATAGACAAATTTTGAGTTACCAAAGATAGTGCCTAATGTCTCAGAATATGTAGCCCCAACTGATTTAATGTCTCATTATCCTTTAAAGTAGCAACCTCTTTTTTTTTCAAGAATTTCTATAAGGTTACAAATTACACTATCCGTAATGGGTATGTGATTCCCTAGGAGATAAGTGGATACCCTATAGTTTTCATCCATATGCAAGTTGTTATAAAACAACCGAACAAGTATTGGATAAATGAGTTCACTAATTTGAAGAATCGGAAGGACATTCAAGTTAGCAAACCATTGAATTGGTTACAAATTACTCAATTCTTCTAAATCTACATATTTTCCCTTATGTACACTTCTAGACTCAAAGGTTAGGAATTTAAGGGCATGTTTAAGGGAATAAAAGAGTATGGAATTATAGGTTTCATCTAATCTCCTCTTTTCTTTGTCCCCTTAGGATCTTCTAGATGCCATGAAACTACACATATTATCAATGAGAGAACTACATATAAGAATCAAGATCTATCAATGAATTGAGAGAAAGGTTTTGAGGATTACCCTTGTAGTGATCTCTTGGAAAGTTGAGATTGACCCTTAGATTTGCAAAGGATGAGGATTTTCTTGAGTTTCTAGATGGATAGTAAAAGGAATGGGGGGTGTGGAGAGGTTTAGAGGGGTGTAGAGAGAGTTGGGGGCGGTTCTACCACCGGCCCTAACTTGGGTTTTTATAGGGCAGAGTTGCAGGCGGTGGTACCGCCAGTTGGGTGGTTCTACCGCCTACAACTAGTGTGCACTAGCGGTGCTATCGCCAGTCCAACGGTGCCACCGTCGGTGCACTATTTTCCTCAAGCTATTTATTTTTTATATCTAGCATTATTGCTTTTCTTTTGAGATGCAGTAAGCAAGTACTCTTGCCTCCTTTTCTTTTGAGATAAGTAAGATCACAATCATTATGTGGTGCAAACACTTAGTTGCGTAAATATCATATCAAGTCATTTCATGAAACGAAGTTCAACTTTCGTAAATAGGAGGAAGAATTCTTATAGAAATGATCCGTTCAAACATACCAATGATCCATAAATCAGATCTCTTGTTTTGTGAATTGCAAAGAGAGGGAATAAAAGTAAACGATCTCGAAAAAGAAGACTCAATTTTCAAAAGTTAAGAAATCTGAAAAATATAAAAAAGAAACTCATGCATAAGAATTCTCAAGAACAACCATTATTCATTTGGATAATTTTCCTCTTTAGTAAAAGGCAAAAAGAAATATAAGAGATCGAATAATCATTACATAATTAAATCATCAAGCATGATTTCATTGAATATAAAGCATCTTCAATTAAAATTATTTTGTTACGGATAGTTCTAATTCTAATGATCTTTCCTTTATTGTTTTGGCTATGAAGTATTTTGGATCTCAGGTCATAAGCCTTGAGCATCCACTATCAAGATACCATCTCTTGCTCCTAACTTGTGATTGTAAATATATCTACATGAAAGGGAGTTTTCTTTGAAGTACTTATTTTACCTTGGGTTCCTCATAAATAGATCTACCTAACTTATCATTTTGCATTGTGTCATTTAAGGTTCCTTTAGGGACTCAAATTAACTTATGTGGGCTATACCTCTTAAATAGACATTTATGAACATAATGTCCAAATTTGAAATAAAAGTTACATTTGTTTCAGGGTGAAACATGCAAAGTTGAGCCTTTGACAAAGATGGTTGGCTTTTGGTGAGTGTTACTCACAAAGCCGATTCCATCTCTTCTATGAACATGATCCCTTTTTGCTATGATCATGTTTAAGGATTTGCTTTCTATTTTAAATTTTTTTAAGGTTTCATGTAGTAGCAAATTTTTCTTTTTAAGCATCTCTAATTCTTTACATTTTGTACAAAGAGGCAATATTTCATTATCATGCTTAATATTTAAACAATTAAGTTCACTAATAAGAGAGGCATGCTCCTTTTTTAATATTTTATATTTTTTACTAACTATTCTACATTCATCAAATAAATCATGAAAAGCATTCAACAATTCATCAAAGCATAAATGGGCTTCGAATGAGTTACTTACCTCGTCGCCAAGCATCATTAAAGCATAGTTAACAACTTCTTTGTTGATTGGCTCCTCCTCTTTGGATGCACTTAAATCGTCCCAAGTAGTTTTTAGCTTCTTCTTCTTAGGTTGCTTTTTCTTCACTTAGGGACATTCACTTTTGAAGTACCCTAGCTTCTTGTAGTCAGAGCAAATTATTTGATCTTTTTTAAGTTCATTTTTATTTTTAATGTCATGTTTAGTTTTGCTTTTTTTTATGAATTTTTAAAATTTTCTTGTTAGAAGTGCCAAGTCATCATCATCATCACTTGAGTTTTCTCTCAAATGATCTTCTTGAGTTCTAAGTATCAAATCCTTCATGTTCTTTATAAGGTTGTTCTCAAGTTCTTCATATGCATTGCACGTCATTTCGTAGGTCATCAAAGACCCGATAAGTTCTACGAGTGAAAAGTTGTTCAAGTCCTTGACTTCTTGAATTACGATTACTTTAGGATCCAAACTCTTTGGAAGGGAGCTTAATATCTTGTTAATAAGTTCAAAATTAGAAAAACTTTTACCAAGTACTATTAGACCATTGACGATATCTGTAAACCGGGTGTACATGTCTCCAATGGTCTCGCTTGGTTTCATACGAAATAATTCATAACTATGAATTAAAAGATTGATTTTTGACTCCTTTACTCGTGTCTTCATATGTGATTTCAAGTGTATGCCAAATGCCATAAGTCATTTCGCAAATAGAAACTCGATTGAATTCATTTTTATCCAAAACACAAAATAAAGCATTCATAGCTTTCGCATTAAAAAAAAAAGTCTTCTTCTCCAAATCATACCAATCGTTCATTGAAAAAAAAGACTTTTAAAATCTATTTTCAACGATGTTCCATAACTTAAAATCCATAGAAATCAAGAAAATCTTCATTCTAATTTTCCAATAAGTGTAGTCCGTTCCATTGAATATGGGAGGACGTGTGATAGAATGACCCTTATGATTGCCGGCAAAAGCCATCTCTCTTGGGTTTTAAACCAAATCGAGAGTAACCTTGCTCTGATATCAATTGTTAGGATCAATACGGCACTAAGAGGGGGTGGGGGGTGTGAATTAGTGCAGCGATAAAAATTACGTTGATTTGGAAAATTTCGTTCAATAAAATCGTTTCGACAAAGCCTATATCAGAAAGTAATGAAAGTAATGACTTAGAGTAAATGTAAAGTGTAGAGTGTAGCTAAGTAATGAAGGAAAGCAGTAAGGAAAGAATACATCGGATTTATAGTGGTTCGGTCGTTGTGACCTATGTCCACTTTTGATTCCTCCTCCGTCGAGGTCACCGACGTCTACTAATGGTTTTCCTTCAATAAGTGAAGACCAACCACCTTCTTACAAAGCTTTTTCCTTTTCATGGGTTTAAGAGATAACCCTTACAAGCCTCGCACCTCTTCTCTAATGATTACAAAGCTGAAGAAAGAGGAGGACTCTAAGCACTTTTATAACACTTTTACACCCCAACACTTCAAAATTTTTCACACTTTTTTGCTCTTTTTGTTAACCCTTTCATGCATAAATGAGTGGGGTATTTATAGGCCCCAATGGCTTCAAAATTGGAGCCAAAAAGTGTCTCATCCCGGATTTTTGGGGTACTGATGGTACCACCGCCATTGCTTGGCGGTACCACCACCATTATTGAGAGGTACCACCACTTGACACTCTGACACTAGGCGGTACCACCACCCAGTCTGGTGGTACTACCGCTTAATAGAGCCTCGGAGACTGGGCTATGGCAGTACCACCGCTTGATAGGACAATACCACCGCTTAGTAGCATTAACTACCGACAGTACCATCACCCAGACCACTTGGGAGGCTGAGCCTCAAGCGATTCCACCACCCACCCTTGGCAGTGCCACCGCATAATAAGGCTCCAAGTGGCCAAGTAGGCCTTCCATCTAGCCCAACTCAGCCTTGTCTTGGGCCCAGTTGGCCCTTATTTGTGTTTGTAAGATTTCTCCCAAACCTAACTCAAACTGAACCCCTAACTACGACAATTAAAGGTATAGACAATTAAAACATCAGCAATCTTCATTGTCCGTCATATTAATTGTTCATCTGAACTCCCAACGAGACTTTTGGTAAACTTCCGATAATCTTCTAACGAACTCCCGTCAATCTTCCGGCAAGCTCCCGATCTTCCAACGAGCTTCCACTACATCGTCCGATCCTTTAGTGTATCTCCCGATTCATCAAGCCCGATGCTTAATTATTGACTTCGACCCAACTTCGATTCTTCTTTAACCATTTTGCCTTTCTTACAATTATAGTTAGTCCTACATCACTTATCTCAACATATGGATTAGATCATTAATTCACTAATTGATGTCATCATCAAAATCCGAGATTCAACAACTATAATCCCTCATCCATCTAATATCCCAGAGACCGTATATTGGCAATGGTAACGTTAGGCCTATATGAAATCCTGTCTGAATCTCGCTCTAATCGACCCTGGCCAAGGATTTTGTTTGAGCGAGCACATATAGGATATTCCTTTTATGATACCGAGAGTGGATGATCCTCTATTGACACTCAATTGCTTTCGTAAGGTTAGCTGTTATTCCCAGGAATCGATTGTATCAGATACGGAACTTTCAAACCTATAAGTCTAGCATCAAAGAATGGGGTACTCATACAAGGCATCTTTGGTGTCTCAAGTTTAAGGACCAGACATAACTAGGACTACGAAATCACTGCCTGACATCAGGTATCATTAACCATCTAGCATTATGTAAGTGGATCAATCAGTGAACTCATTCTTCAATGAGCACCTGCACTATACCTCTAATGTCCCCACACGAGTGACTATGAGACTAGCCGCCTCCATCATGTGGTCAAGTATATAACGCACTGGTCTATCTGATTATCTTAATGTCTTTCTCAAGTAACCTATGATCAGGATGATTTAGGTGTTGAATCTCGGATTTTGATGATGAAATCAATCGGTAAATTATTTGATCTAATCCATGTATTGAGATAAGTATGTAGGATTAACTACAATAGCAATAAGGCGTAAAGCAGATGAAGGGCCGGAGTCAAAGATTCGGACGATATACCAGGAGCTCATCGAGAGTTCATCGTAAGATCACCGGAAGCACGCTAGAAGACTCGCCAAAAGCTCGTTGGGAAATCGTCGGAAGACTAGCCGAGAGTTCATCGGGAGATCGCCGGAAGCACGTCGGATGTCTCACCGAGAAGTTCGCTAGAGGATCGCCAAAAGAGAAATCGACATACCAAACTAATTGTTTGTCTTAATCGTAGTTAGAATCGTAAATTAAGGTAGGATTGGGAGGTGATTCCACTAACTTAATTAGGGGCCAACTGGGCCCTTAACAGGGCTGAATTGGGCCGAATTGGACAACCCATTCAGCCCCTAAAAATAAGGCCAGCGGTGGCACCGCCTGGTGACCCAGTCCCCTAGGTGGTTTGGGCGGTGGTACCGCCCAATGTCAGGTGTCAAGCAATGGTACCGCCAATACCTCGAAAATCCTGGATGAGACACTTTTTTGTTTCATTTTTGAAGCCATTGGGGCCTATAAATACCCCACCCTTTTCTGCAGGAAATGACAACAAAGTGTTATTATACTTGTGGAAAAATTTAAGTTTTTGGAGGTTCAAAAGTGTTGTAAAAGTCAGAAAAGTTCTCCTCCTCCCTCTCTTAGCCTTGTAATCATCTAAGAAAGATGAGAGAAAGTTGTAAAGGTTGTCTCCTAAACCCGGCAAAAGAAGAAAAGAGCTGTAAAAGGTGGTTGGTCTTTGCCTATTGAAGAAAGGCCTCTAGTGGACGTTGGTGACCTCGACGGAGGAGGAATCCGAAAGTGGATGTAGGTCACATTGACCAAGCCACTCTAAATTCTAGTTTGCTTTTTCTTTTGTGCAATTTACTTTAATTGCAAATCATT